>JALIGW010000001.1:74591739-74714239 GCA_023053685.1 Diadophis punctatus similis | reverse complement strand
TGCTTCTTGTATTATCAGTACTACATATCATATTGCATCCGCTTATAATTGTTTGGAGTACTTGACTACCTAATGTTAAAAATGTCCTGTTCAAGGCTGAGCAAACACATCATAAACTGTAAACTGAGGAGGAGTATTTCAGCCAATTAAATAAGCAGACAAAGAGCCAGCAATGCAGATGCACAACCGTTTTGGGAAAGATGGAGAACAAGGTTTTACCTGATGAGCAGCACAGAACAGGAGCTACAGTGTTCAGTCCAGAGTCCAGCATAGCACAGGTTCAAGGAAATGGGGTAAGGAAATGACAGAGAGGGAACCGAGGTTTATAGTTGCTGGTAAAACAAAATTTGTTGCTTAGACCATACACTGCCCAATAGATACTGGGCACAAAATTCTGAGTCAATGTAAGTAAACAAGACTTACATTACTCATGTTTATGAAGTGGTTGTTTTGTTTCTCCAATGTACAGCTCTGCACATGTCTCACTAGCAGATCTGTACACCGGGGAAACAAAACAACCACTTCATGAACACATAGCACAACATAGGAGAACAAACTCATCAGGACAAGATTCAGCAGTCCATCTGTATTTAAAAGACAAAGGCTCTTGCTCTTTTAAAGACAGCAAAATCCACATTTTGGACAGAAACCGCTGTTTTGAAAAAGCGGTCAAAGAGGCCATCTATGTCAAAATTGAACAGTCCTCTCTCAACAGAGAGGGACAGATACGACATCATCTATCTCCAGTCTACAACACAGTCCTTTCAGCAGTTCCAAGAAGGCTCCAAGTCCATTTACACTACTCAGGTGACCCTGAGGAGTCAGATACCCTGTCAAAGACCTTGGAATACTCATATCAAATGACCTAAGTGCCAAAGCCCACTGCAACAACATCGCCAAAAAGGCTGCAAGAATTGTTAACCTAATCTTACGTAGCTTCTTCCCCGGTAATATCACACTACTAACCAGAGCATACAAAACATTCACCAGACCAATCCTTGAATACAGCTCATCTGTCTGGAACCCACACCGCATATCGGACATAAATACATTCGAATGTGTCCAGAGATACTTTACAAGAAGAGTCCTCCACTCCTCTACTCGCAACAGAATACCTTACGCAACCAGACTTGAAATCCTGGGCTTAGAAAGCTTAGAACTACGTCGCCTTCGGCACGACCTAAGCATAGCTCATAAAATTATCTGCTACAACGTCCTTCCTGTCAACGACTACTTCAGCTTCAACCACAACAGTACACGAGCACACAACAGATACAAAGTCAAAGTGAACCGCTCCAAACTTGACTGTAGAAAATATGACTTTAGCAACAGAGTGTTAAATGCCTGGAACTCACTACCTGACTCTGTGATTTCGTCACCAACCCCCCAAAACTTTACCCTTAGACTGTCCACTGTTGACCTCACCCGATTCCTAAGAGGTCAGTAAGGGGCATGTATAAGTGCACCAGCATGCCTACCGTACCTGTCCTAATGTTCCCTCTTATCAGTACCCATCTTATGTATATAAACAATGCTATATCTATGTATATTACCAACACGTACTTAACAAAAATAAATAAATAAAATAAAAAATAAAATAAATAAACCTCCAAGTGCCCTCAATGACTCTCAAAAAAATGCAAATGACCAGCTGTCTGCAAGGAATATAAATCCTTCCATCCCCCACCATCTTGTCAGAACTGAAGAAGCTTCTTGGATGAGAAGTGAAATGTCTTCAAAGAAAAACAAGAAGGTCCAGTTGCCTCTTGGGGAAAAAAGCACCTTTGTGACAACCTGAATTAATCTGAATGAATTAGTTGAGCTGTTTGTAGTTGCTCCAAGATGCCAATTTTTCTTGTCTGCCTGTTGCTCTGATGTCAGTGTTTTATGCAAGCCTTGAACATGAGACTAGGTTATCTGAGCATCTCTTCGCCCCATTACATTGGAACATCCCACTGAGGCAGGCAAGGAGGGTATTCTGTGGACTGCCTCAGTTAAAGAAATGCCTAAAGACCTGATTCTGCCAACTTGCTTGGGGCCCACAGAGGAGCACACAGCCATGGAACTGGTTAGCACCCTGAAGCCCCTCTCACATCTTTTTAACTTTAATTGTTTTATTATTCTTTTAACTGCCTTTTATTATAATATTTATATATAGCTGTTATATTTTTATGTCTACTTATATACCACCCAGAGTCACTCTATGAGCGAGGTGGGTGGTTTATAAATGTGATATATAAATACTATATGGCACACCATATCATAATTGTAATACGAGTGTATGTTTTGTAGTGTATACTTAAGTGCAAATCAGGGGTGGGTTTCTCTTACTTGCCCTACCGGTTCGGAAGCGCTACGCTCGCAAGCGCGCATTACATCCGGGTACTGACCTTCTGCGCATGTGCAGAAGCCTTTGCGCATGCGCAGAGGGTTTATTGCCAGCCGCTTTCAAGCAGCACCGACCAGGGAACCAGTTCGGGGCGTGGCAAGCCGGCCATCACTACCGGTTCAGCGAACGGGGCCAAATTTCTGCCACCAGCTCGCGCGAACTGGTCTGAACTGGTAGCAACCCACCACTGGTGCAAATAAGTGCAAATGAAAAAGCACATTCTGAAGTCATATATTTCTTCCCCAAATGGCATGGTGTTCTTTCTCTAGCATAGTCTGTTATTCCTTTCAATGCAAAAACAGAAAAACATTCAACACCTCGTGCTCAAGATCATTTTCATAGTACTGTGTGTCACATGTTAAACACCTTCATTGCTTGATTTAACACTTGGCAAAAAGGTACACATAGAGTAAAATATTTAAAAAATGTTTGTATGCAACTTGCTCATTTTTGTGACTAGGAATATAACAGATTTTTAAGAAGCATGGTATTGGGCTTGAGCCCATAAATACCTAGTTATATGTATGGAAAACAAAATCTGAGTTAATAAAGTTCAGTAAAGTCCCTTGGTATTATTCTATTGCATAAGGATTCTCAATGAGCCGAGGTGGCGCAGCGGTTAGAGTTGGGTACTGCAGGCCACTTCAGCTGACTGTGATCCGCAGGTCAGCGGTTCAAATCTCACCGGCTCAAGGTTGACTTAGCCTTCCATCCTTCCGAGGTAGGTAAAATGAGGACCCAGATTGTTGGGGGCAATATAAATATACATTGCTTACTGGTGTAAACCGCTTAGACAGTGCTTGCACTGTGAGGCGGTATATAAGTCTCACAAATAAATTATTTTCCTTTAATTGTGAATTTAAAACTGAGATCCACATATGATGCCATTTCAGGCTTGCTGCTTTGAAAATGAAAGGAGTGAAGAATATACAGGTACATCATTGAGTCTAACATTCACCCTTTCTTTTGTTTTTTTCTCAGGGGATGAGCGCTCCCATGATTGCACAACACCAGCAGAAGCTCAGACACAAGCTGGGATGGAAGCTGGTGGAAGAGGGAGCCCATGTTGCCAAACATGCTCCATGGTCCAGCTTAAGAAAATCTTCTGGGGAGTAGTGGTGGTTCTTGGCGTCTGCTCTTCCTGGTCAGGTTCAACCCAGCTAGCAAAACTGACCTTTAAGAAATTTGATGCACCCTTCACTTTGACGTGGTTTGCAACAAACTGGAACTTTTTATTCTTTCCTTTGTATTACATTGGACATGTTTGTAAATCAGCTGAAAAACAATCTCCCCAACAAAGATACGGGTAAGAGGGGGTTGTCATATTTTGCTGTGTTGTCATTTATTCCCTTCTTAGACGTTTCATTAAGCTATTTGGTAAAAAAAAAAAAAGGACTGTAAATTATTGGCCCAAATATTGGAAGGGAATAGAAGGAAGATAAGGACATTGTAGAGGAAGGCGGAATTTATATTACACATTTCTATTAAAAATAAGTGAAATCTCTCTAAGTGAACATCTACACCCTCTCTTATGCTTTTTGTTGCTGTTGTTCATTTGTAATTGACCTAATTAAAATAATAATACATAATTTTATTATTTTAGTCTTTTTCTTTATGGCAAAAGATAAACTATAAGATATAAGCTATAAGATAAAATAACTTGCCTCTAATAGTCATAGACATAAGAAGAGCTACATGAATTTATTTTACCTAATGCCCATTTCTTCCGGTTTCTGGCACGCATGCATGCATGAAGACCAGCTGGCTAGCGCGCATGTGCGTGCCAGAACCCAGAAGAGCAACAGGCGACGGCTAGCTTGCCTGGAGAGATGGCTCTGCATGCCACTTTCAGCACGCATGCCATAGGTTCGCCATCACGGATCTATTGAGTTGATATACTCTATAAAATGAAAATGTGGCAACAAGAATGTGTTTTTATTGGTTCTGCTGCAAGGTTCCATCTATAAATGAGGGACTTGTCTAGATAATTTACAAGGTGCTTGGAAGGCTGTTCACATCCATTGGCAGATGTTTTATATTGAATTAAAGTGAGCAAGATCAAATGCAGAACTTGAAGAGAAAGGCAGTGGTGGTGGAATTAACCATTATATGGCATGTAATATGCACATAACGATGGGAAAAAATCCTTTCCACAATATAACAAGATTCAATTTTCAAATTAATACAAACACTTTATGGTAAGGCTTATCATAAAGACACAAGAAACATGACTACAGTAAAGAGTTCATAGCATCTTGGATTGATCAGAAAGAAGCAGTAGATGAGTACCCTGTTTCCCCCAAAATAAGACATCCCCTGATAATAAGCCCAATCGGGCTTTTGAGTGCATGGCAATGAGGCTAAGCGCTTATTTCAGGGTTCAAAAAATATAAGACAGGGTCTTATTTTCGAGGAAACACTGTAGTTTGTTTCTCGGCTCTATCTAAACATTGGACACTTGTATTCAGGAGCAGTCCTCCCCTCAAAATTGCTTATATATTTTATTCTCATCACATCAGTGGTGGGTTCCTACCAGTGCGGTCCACTCTATAGCACTGGTAGCGGCCCTCTGGTGATGTCACAGTACTGGTGCATTCAGTTGCCGGTGCCTGGGCACCGCCATTTTTAAAAAAATTTTTTTTAATTTTCTAAAAAAAATTCTACTGTGCATGCCCAGAAGCTGAGCTTCCGGCACTGCGCATGCGCTGCCTTCCTACCCCACAGTGAGCCCAAGCAGGGGAGGATGGCTGAGCGAGTGCGTGAGACGCTGAAAGAACGGGCGGCAGGCGCTATATCCATTCCCCCCCTTCAGCAGTCCGAGAAGCCATGAACGCACGGTGATGATCCTAGGCATTTTCGCACGTTCAAGACTTCTCGAGCTGCTGAGGGGAGGGGGAACGGACGGCAGGAGCCTAGGATCATCAAATGGGGAGAAGCATTCAGGCCGGATGGAGCCTCCTAGAAGAACCACTGCCGCGGTCTTGCTGCTCCCACTGCGGGGGGGCTGCGTTGCGGGTGAGTAATGCCTCCCCGCTTCTCCGGCCACTGCCAAGCTCCTGAGGCCCATGCCCACTCGGTCACATGGCTGGCAAGCCACACCAACAAAATAAGCCACACCCACAGAGTGGTAGTAAAAAAATTAGGAACCCGCCCCTGCATCACATGCATTGAGAAATATTGCTCTGGACAACAATGTTTCACTGGAAGACTTGTGGAACTGATTCTTATAGGACCGTGTTGGCGAACCTATGGCACGCATGCCACAAGTGGCACGCGGAGCCATATCGGTGGGCACGCGAGCTCAGGTCTGGCGTGCATGTGTGCACCATCCAACTGATTTTCGGGCCTTCTGGGCCCACTGGGAGTCGGGAAACAGGCTGTTTCCAGCCTCCAGAGGGGGTGGGGAAGGCCGTTTTCGCCCTCCCCAGGCTCCTAGAAAGGCTCTGGAGCCTGGGGAGAGCGAAAAATGGGCGTGCCATTGCATGCTGGGAGCAGGGGGATCATGCGTGCATGTGCGGGGGTGCATGGAATTATGAGTGTGGGCACGCACACACGTGATCCCCCGTATTCCCCCCCCCCTTTTGGCACGCGAACCAAAAAAGGTTCGCCATCACTGTTATAGGATTTGTATTGGAGTCCTATTAAGATGGATAAATTTTAGAAAACAGGAGATTGAAGTTAAAAACCAGTGGCTCTGCTGTATCTTTTCTTACTTCATTGCAAGCCTTTTAGTTTTAGAGGTTAATGCAGGAGTTCTCAAACTCTGGTTCATGGCTAACCAGAAGTCATCAACAACTTTGATGGATGTCAAAGGTTTCTTCTAAACCTAATCAGGCTTATGCAGGCAAAATAGGAGTGCTCTCAAAATATCGACATTTTGAAGGTTTTGAAACCATAATTTCTGTTTTTGTGCTTATTCAGTTGCTTTTTTGTCTAATGATTCAAGCCACTAAAGAAGAGACAGCCCCCAAGGAAAGGAAGTAAAATATTAAAAAGAAATGTGAATTTGAATTAATGTGTCTGAAAGGATGGCTCCAAGGAAAAATCCCTTGCAGCATTCAATTCCAAAAATGTACATATAATACAACTCAACTTTTGCCTGAACATACAGCACCAAGCAATTTATGTCCTTTCAACTTTATTGATCTTCAGCTTCCAGCTACCTTATCCAACATGAGCAATGATTAAAAATGTTAGCATATTTTGTCAACATCTGGAAAGGCATTTCCTTGCTTGCAAATCCTAGGTCCATCCGAATACAGCTAGCTTTCAATATTTTATCTGCTTTGGTATACACTTAAATATTTTGGGAAATTTTACTACTGCCATTTATTATTTATTTTGCAACTGCAATAGGCAAACATGTATATCATCACTGATGATTGGCCTTGTTAATGGGAATGATAAGAGAGCCAGTTTGGTGGCTAGTTGTTAGAAAGCAAGAGACCGTGAATTCTAGTCCCACCTTAGTCCCAGCTGGGTGGCCTTGGGTCAGTCTCTCTCTCTCTCAGCCCAATTCACCTCACAGGGTTGTTGTGGAGACACTAGGAGGAGGAAAGTATATTAGATATGTTTGTTGTCTGTCAGTATCATGATCCCTTGAGGAGGAATTTGTCCATCTATATTACAAATATATTCTACGGTTTTCTGTTTAGATAGCCTTAAAAGCAGATAGGACAAATAGGTGCTGAATGAGTATATTTATTGATTAAAATAATGCCTCCATTTCAGTAGTATATTAAGATATATTTCTCATTTGTAGGCCCTTAACGTTTGTTTTATTCATTTGCATTCACTTAAGATGATATTTTTAAAAAGGCGGCATAATATGCAGTTAAACTAATTGGATGTTTTGTTAATTTTGAGGGGGTTTATGCTGCTGATGTGTTCTAAGATGGGATTTGTGGTTCTGTTTTTCACAGACTGATTCAATAATTAATATCATAAAATGGAAAAAGAGAGCAACAAGTATCAGCCAACTGGGCTTTTTATTTGAAGGTACTCATGTTGTAAATTGCATTATCACCTTCTGAAAGGAAAACATACTGCTGTAATGAATGTGGTGAAGTTCCCTTTCAAAAGATTTACACACTGAAATATTTAGAAAGAAGTAGCTGATTTATGGAATAGGTGCTGACCATCCCAGTAATGGGCAGAGAAATGTCAAAAAATGAAGCAGGAGAGGTGGGCCTTTACAAGAATGGACAGCTTTTTCCACTCTGTATCTTTTGGGCTTTGGTTTCTCTTTTAGGAAGCTGGCTGCAAATCAAGCCATGATAAAGTTTAGACCACTGATGGCAAACTTTTTTTGGTTCGCATGCCAAAAGGGGGCGCGGGGGCGCACGCATGCGTGCCCACACCCATAATCCCATGCGGCCCACCCGCGCACATGCGCCTGTGACCCCCTCGCTCCCAGCACGCAATGACACACCCGTTTTTCGCTCTCCCCAGGCTTCAGAGCCTTTCTAGGAGCCTGTGAGGGCAAAAACCCCACCGCGCCGGAGGCCCTCAAGTTGGGAAACGGGACATTTCTGGCCTCCAGAGACCTCCAGGGGGAGGCCGTTTTCGCCATCCCCAGGCTCCTAGAAAGGCTCTGGAGCTTGGGGAGAGCAAAAAACAGGCCTTCCCCACCCACTCCGGAGGCTGAAAACAGGCTGTTTCCCGACTCCCAGTGGGCCCAGAAGGCCTCAAAATAAGCTGGTCGGCGCACGCATGTGTGCCGGACCTGACTTCACGTGCCCACCGATATGGCTCCGCATGCCACTTGTGGCACGCGTGCCATAGGTTCGCCATCATGGGTTTAGACCGTTGCGGGCCAGCCCGTATCTAGTGAATCTGGATAGCAAGCTGGGATCAGTGAAGGTACTCACAGTGAGATCCTCACTGAAATAATTTCTCCAGAAAGCAATTGCTCATTCTTTCTCCTTTTTATTTTCTTCTCTTCAGTTTTTCTGTAGGAGTCTGATTTTGTTATACAGGTAATCCTCATTTAGGGGACCACAATTCAGATCAGCAACTTGGACATTAAGTGAAGTGGTCATTAAGTGAAACTGAAACTCAGCTTTCCTTTGCTTTATAGAGCTGCAAAGGTCATAAATCTGAGGACTGGTTGTAAAGTTTCTTTTTCATTACCGTTGTAACTGCGAACAATCACTAAACAAGGGCAGTCTCTACATGAGGATTACTTGTATATAATTGAAATCAGGGGTGGGCTTCAAAATTTTTAGCAAGGGGTTCTCTGCCCGGTTGCTGGGTGGGCATGGCCATGGTGGGCGTGGCCTAGTCAGCCTCCTGCAACACTGCTTTCCTTGAGCCTCCGGGAGGACAAAAACAGCATTCCCATGCTCTGGAGGCCAGAAACGGGCCTGTTCCTGAACTTCCGGTAGGCCCACTTTTCACCTTCCCCGAGCCTCCGCACACGCCCTGCATTTACCTGCATCCAAAATGGGCCGCATGGGGACTCCTGGGAGGGGCGGGGTGGGGCGGATGGGGCCAGCCTGGAGTGGGATTTGGGGGTTCTCCAAACTGCACAAAATCTTAGCTAGAGGTTCTCCTGAACCCCTGCGAACCCCCAGAAACCCACCCCTGGTTGAAATATAATTGTCCCAAAGGTGCTTTGGGGCTGAGGATCTCCATAAGATCCTTAGTCATTCTGGAAAAGTGACCTATACTTTAGCAATAACAATAGCACTTAGACTTATATACTGCTTCACAATGCTTTACAGCCCTTTCTAAGCGGTTTACAGAGTCAGCATATTGCCCCCAACAATCTGGGTCCTCATTTTACCCACCTCGGAGGGATGGAAGGCTGAGTCAACCTTGAGCCTGGTGAGATCTGAACTGCCAAATTGCAGGAAGCCGGCAGGCAGCAGAAGTAGCCTGCAGTACTGCACTCTAACCACTGTGCCATTTTGCACATGATTCCCCCAGCAGGCCTGGCAACTGCAGGAAACAGGACTTCCCTCACACCTTCCTGACAAGGGACAGTGAAGAGAGAAATTCTCTGGAGTAAAATGGGTGGTTTCTGCACACATAATGGCTCTTCCCAGAAGTTGCAAAGAGGGTGGAAAACGTTGTGGATAAAGGGGCCTTCCTGTTTACAGGAATCAATCAGAGCCTATGCCACCAGATCTTGTATATCCATCCACATGCATCCATTTACAACTGGGACCGGTTTCTTCCCTTCCCTGTCTTCATTAGTACAAACTCTTGATTACTACAAAAATAAAATTTAACAGGTTTGGGCTGATTGATTTGATCTCGATTTCAGAATAGGAAGATACAAACATGCTTTTATGTTCATAGACTTGCCTTGTCTCTCTCTCTCTCCTACTTTAGGATACATCAATGGTTCTTTCCCCTCTTTAATAGAAAGAATTTAAAAACTAAGAATTAACTTTGTATTGGCCAATATAAGGCTTGTTTATTGCCACAAACTATTGTATTATTGTATTTCATTCCAATTATTTCTTAATGAAATTTGCTCTGTTGGCATATATTCATTATTGAATGGGATAAGATGATCTTCCCTAGAGTCTTCTGAATTGCTTTTGGTATTTTTACCTAAAAACCGATGAAGCATTCAAATGAATGCTTTTTGAAAAACCTTAAATTATATTTGTGGATTTAAAAAAAAATTAAGACTATTTCATTATCTTCTTAAATCTTCTCTAGACTCAGACATATTGGCCTTTACTTTTGAGTTAATACATGCCATAGGTTGGATAAAAACAAGATTTGAAATACATGGCATTGTTCATACTGATTATGTTTTCTTTGGACTCTGAACATTTTGTTGGTACAGGCAAGTGAAGAAAGAGGATTAAGTGGTGTGTGTGTTTGTTGTGTTTATAGACACACATGCACATGTGTGCATGTGTGAAAGGATGATGATTTCAGAGGACACTGTCACCTGCTTTCCCTTTTTTGGGGGAGTAATCAGAAATTTAATTGTTCAAAATTCGTTCTGGTACCAAAAATGCTCATTTATTTATTATTATTATTTATTATTAGGTTCTTCTATGCCGCCCTACTCCCTAAGGACTCAGGGCAGCGTACAACATTTTAAGAGAACAATAAACAATAAACTTATATAAAAACAGTTTTAAAAAGTTTAAAAAAAGACGTCCAACAACATACGTATAGTTAAAAATACAAGTTTTTTTAAAAAAATTATTAGATTTATAACTAGCTTTTAGGTTTTGATTTAGGCCTTAGATTTTAGCTATAAAGCTGCATTAGGATTAGATTTATAATCTGATTCAGGGGCTCAAGCGAGTATGTATGTAGTGTTCTCTCCTCCTATTTTACTCTGCAAAGACACTCTATTTAATAGATTGGTCTGAGAGAGAGAAATTGTTCCAAAGTTAGCCAGTCAGTTTTTATTTATTATTAATTCATTCAATTTCTATAGCTGCCTAAGTCAACCAAGTGACTCTGGGTGGTTTACAATTCTAAAATTATAAAACAATTAAAACAGTAAAAACATCCAGAAAAGTTTCCATGACTGAGTGTGCGCTAGAGGTTTTTCACTCAGTCTTTGATCTGATCCATTGATGGTTAACAATGCAGCTGATACACAATAGGTCAATCTTTAAGATGCTACAGATTCTTGATGTACTTCCTAAGGATTTACTGTTCTTTTCTTCTTTTAGGGAGTGTTGTCGGTTTTTTGGAGACAATGGCTTGACACTGAAGGCATTTTTTACCAAGGCAGCACCTTTTGGTGTTCTCTGGACACTCACGAACTACCTGTACTTACATGCAATAAAAAAAATAAACACTACGGATGTTTCCGTATTGTTCTGCTGCAACAAAGCTTTTGTGTTCTTGCTTTCGTGGATTGTTCTCAGGGACAGATTCATGGGAGTGAGGGTAAGTGGTTAATCAACTATCTTTTTTCTACCATCACCAGCATTGGTACCAGTACACAACTTTTGTTTAAACATTTATAGCAGAGTAGTATAAATTATTTAATTTTATGCATTAAAAACTGATTTCATGTTATACTTTAAAGTTGGTTCTTAAAATTATTGCTATATTATTATATCTTAGGTTTGGCTTTCTTTAAAAGTTAGTTAATTTTTCATCTGGAAACAGGTATCTATTTTTGGAAATAATTTTAATCTCTCAGTTTTCATAGAGTAACATCTCTTAGAACCAAAATTTAAGGCTTCTATTTTGTTGGCTTTGTTGTTTAAGTTGATTTTAATTCCATATTTCAACTATTAAGTAGATTTTTCTTTTATTAGTTCTAAAACTACACACACACATACACACACACAAAGAATTGTCCTAAAAATGCGAGTTCCAGGTATAGTTATAGATAAAGAAGCGATAGCCATCACGATCTCCGGAATGTTTAAAATTTTATTTAAAACTACTATTAAAATTACTAAGTTTTCGTCGACCCCTGTTGTAAACCCCGTCAGAGTGTAAAATCCCCATAGAAGAGATGCTTGCTTTTATGTAATGCCTATCAATTTAGACTTTGCACATGTAACCAGCCCACACCCTTTTTTCTCTCCTGTAATTGACTTAATTGTTTCTGCCTTAGTCGTGCTGACAGATGACAGATGCGATTTCTATTGCCTCTTTCCCCATTGTGTATTGTTTTGAAGGTGTTTCTCCTGGCTTCCTCCCCCCTTGTTGTTATTCCTCTCCCTTTTAGGCACACACATTGCCTCCTCTAAATTCATCTGTTTTGCCCATGATCTTGTGATGGGTCTGTGTTGTTCTTCTTTACCCCTGTCTCTCTCGTTCTGCTGCTCCTCTACCGTGCTCCCTTGCTCACAGTTAGGGGTTGTCACACCTTCATTGGGGCAATCTCTATGCCTAAAGGGGGTAATTTGCCCCATATCTCCATTCAAGCATTGTGATCGGTCCCCCTTAAGTCCTTCCTGGTGTCTTAATGCCTGTGGTATGTCAATGTGTCTATTGAGAGAGTTGTTGTTAGAGAACCAGGCTTCTTTCAAGAGGCATCCTACTTTTGTTTCATAGTAGGCAATGACTTCGGTCTCCTGGAAGTTGAACTCATGACCATGCTCCTCCATATGCATCCAAATCTGGGAGCGCTGTTCCTTGCAATGGACCGCTAGTTTGTGTTCATGCACCCTAGTTCCTAGTCGTTTTGCTATTTCTCCTACATAATGACCTGCACAATTGCTGCAGTTTTTTAATAGTAGTTTTAAATAAAAATGTAAACGTTCCGGAGATCGTGATGGCTATCGCTCTATCTATCTATCTATCTATCTATCTATCTATCTATCTATCTATCTATCTATCTATCTATCTATCTATCTATCTATCTATCATCGTCTGTCTGTCTGTCTGTCTGTCTGTCTGTCTGTCTGTCTGTCTGTCTATCTGTCTATCTATCCATCTATCTATCTAAACACACACCTGGAAAGCAATGTTCCCTGTAAAATTAGAAAATGGCGCGTGGCAGTTAAAAACGGTGCGCGGCAGCTAAAAACTGCCGCGCGGTGTTTTTTTTTCATGTGCACGGCCACGCAGGCGTGCAGCCTCTGCAATTAGAAAATGCCGGGCGGAAGTTAGAAACTTTTGCGCGGCGTTCTCTCATTATGTGCGCAGCCGCGTGGCCGCGCACCTTAGAGGGAACAGTGCTGGAAAGGAATAGAGATAGAGAAAATTAGATGCATCACAACTGTGAGCAGTATACAGTATACAAACAGTACAATACAAACAACAAGCATCTGGAAAAATAACATAAATTGTAACAAATCCATCATCCCCACTCTATCCCAAGGCCTGGAGGAAGAGCCAGTTTTTAAGAGCTAGTTTAAATAAACAAATAAGATCATGTTGGAGGTCTTATGAATTTCAGTCCTGATAACTATCTGACATATTAAAAGAGTTTATCTACAGAAGGCTTAGTGCAATACTTGATGAATATTAATTGCACATTCAGAGAACATGTTGAATCTGTAGCTTTGAAATAGCTCAATGAAACTGAATAATATAAATATGAAATGTTATTGTTCCCTTGACTCCGCTGGTTTCTTCTGGATGAATGCAAACAGGTTTTGAACTTTGCAGCTCTTCAGAGTTTTAAATAACAATAACAAAAAGACCCTCTCTCTTTATAAGTAGAAATATCTAACCTCAAGATCCTAATCAGAGTGCCTCTCCCAAGAGGCATTTTTAGCCCTCTACTCAGTCTAATTTTTATCATGTCTTTTAAATTAGCCTGTTAAAACGGTTTTACTGCATCTTAGTTTTCCTTTCAAGTAATTTGCTACATCATATTTTTTTTCTCCTAACATTTTGTTTGAGCTTATTCTGTGAGTCAGCCTAAGGACTTACTATTATTAAAAAGCCTATCAGTGTTGAAAATAATAAAATAATAATATTTTCTATGATCATGAGGCCTCCGGCTAATTAACCAAATGTCACGAATTGTCCTTTCCTTTAAGTTTTATACATTTTCATGATTGGTTTCCAATTGTTTCTCCATTTGTTAAAAAAGCTGGGTGCTGCTTCAGTGGATTGACATTCACTCATTCATAATTATGATGATGGCAAAATTACAGAACAAGCATTGTGACATCACAACTTAAGCTATGCCCTTTTATATTTGTCTTGCTATGTTGCATGCAAGTACATAACAGCAGAGTCACGTCACAGAATTGCAGTGCACATTTTGACATTTGCCTCACTTGTCCTCTCACAGACTTTAGGGCAGTGATGGCGAACCTTTTTTTCCTCGGGTGCCGAAATAGTGCACACGCGCGCTATCGCACGTGTGCGCGTGCCCACACCCATATTCAATGCTCCCCCACGCATCCCTGCTCCCCCATTTCCTGAATTCCGGTGGATCCGGTAGGCCCATTTTTTGCCCTCCCCAGGCTCCAGAGGCTTTCTTGGAGCTTGGGGAGGGCAAAAACACCCTCCCCTGCCACCCTGGAGGCCCTCTGGAGGCCAAAAACGCCCTCCCAGAGCCTCCGTGCGAGCCAAAAATCAGCTGGCGGGCGCCCACATGCACGCTGGACCTGAGCTAGGGCAACAGCTCGCGTGCCAGCAGATATGGCTCCGCGTGCCACCTGTGGCACCCGTGCCATAGGTTCGCCATCACGGCTTTAAGGTATATAAATGTAAAAAAATTCTTTCAGTTGAAGAGCACATTGCTGTTCCAAGAGATATAATTCTTTATCTGCCAAGTTACAGCAATAGTGAGAGGAAGCTCCTTTAAATAAGGTAAACAAAGCGATAAGGAGAACATTTGGACCTTAATGTCTCACTTACTATTTAAAATATTTACCAACATTTGTACAAATATTTTTGTAATAAAGAACAAAGTGAATTCACATTTACTTTGATCTGTTTGACTTAGAAGGCCAAAAGGAAAACTATTTGCATTTTAAAAAAGTAATGTTACTTAATTTGTAAACTCAGGAAATATAAGGTTTTTTCTTGCCAGGTACTACTTACATTAGGGGGTTCAAAGTCAAATAGTTACAAATGTTGCAGCTTTTTTGTGGTACTACTGTGATCGATACTGCACAAAGAGACTGCAAGATACAGATTTTTTACAGGTTTGGGAGCTGAGAGACGATGGGATTAGCCAATTTGCTTGCAAACACAGCAAAGAACTTTCAAGGACACAAGTTCACAAAGCCTCACTTTCTAATGGCTTTTAAAAATTGCTCATTAACTATTTCTAAGCTATTAGACACCTTTAGAATTACAAGTTTGAAAATGCTGAGTGAATCTGCCTTTAATCCTGAATAAAAGAAATTTTAATCATAAATTAAAGAATTTAAAGAATATAAAATAAATAGCAAAAAGTTAAATAAGAATTGACCCTAGAAATTATAAATGGACAAAAATTGGAATATTTAAACTTTTACAGTAAGAGTTTGGAATTAATTATAAAGAACAAACAACTTCTCATGGGAAATAGATTCTGTTTTCATTTTTACAAGACACAGCAAAGCAATTGTTAGCAATTTCATGATTTTAAAAACTGAACATTAGTGGAGACTAACGTTTTAGGCAGAGGAAAACTTTCAGAATTGTAAAATGTTGCAAAACATTATAACAGTGAAAATACTGAAGGAGACCTTTGAAAAATGTAGTCAGAAATTAGCAACAATATATGTAATGTGTGCTTCTATAGATATCCAGAAACTGTTACATTGTAAAATGACAAGTGTAGAACAAATTTTATCTGACAAGATAAAGATAGAATTGGATTTACAAATGACAGGCTAAGAGAGATTATGTTTTGCTCAATCTAAAAAGAAACTAGCGGATTTTTTTAAAATTTAAAACAAATGACAAACCAAGAGATTTACCTGGATATTTTCCTATTGGATTTACAAAAGGGTCTTGTTAAGCCCTTGAAGAATTCTGTACAATTGGACAAAGAAGAAATGATGAGAAATCAAATCCTAGAATACTCTTTGAATGAACTGTAGACTATATCAATTAGAAATAAAAAGAAGGAATATAAAGTTGGCTTATTTGATCAAGGTTAAAACAAAAAATGTTGTTATTTCTGGAAATTCTTTATGAACTTTCTGAAAAGATGATGCTTTATCGATTTGTCTATAGAGAAGGGATAAGATATGACATGAGGAGATAAATGTTTATAACCTTAGAGGAAATGAAGAATCACTACATTTCAGTGAAATCAACATATTCAATGTATTGTTTTGTATTACTTTTTCTACAATCCTACTCTGTGTATCTTTCTGAGGGCTCAGTGCTTCAAACATATAGATCTGATAATATACACAACTGTTCACAAACTAATATCTCAGTAATGGTATGTTGATATATAACTATAAAATGGAACTCCTGCTAATTTTGCTTTTTGTCTTTAGTAGCCTTTGGTTTAATCTCTCCAAAGGACATAAGATGTATCTGGAATGTACTAATTTGAGTTAGGCTTATGGAAAAAGGTGCCTTCTGTGTTACCAGGGGCTAGGGGGGACTTTAGAGCCCATTAACATTTTGCTTCTGTGTATCCAAAACAGATTGTCGCTGCTATACTTGCTATTGCGGGGATAGTTATGATGACTTATGCAGATGGATTCCACAGTCATTCAGTTATTGGAATAGCACTTGTTGTGGGATCTGCGTCAACGTCAGCTCTTTACAAGGTAAGTATAGTAGTAGTCTTAAGATTCATTAATCTACAGGTTTGAATTTTGGGTATACAGCCAAACATTGCATGACCAAATGTTCTATTTTCAGTTCAGTTCATCCTCTAAAGAGTCATGTTTTCACAGAGCTTCTACACAACTAAAATTTCACATAGATTAGAGGTTGTTGAATCAGGTTGTTATCCCTATGGGAACTAGTGTAGGCTTTCACAGCTGGTATCTGTTGGACAGTGTTGGGCTTCAGGGTATACTGGCTGTTCCTAAACAACAGATTTCTTGCTATTTCACCAGCAGTGTAGACTGGCTGATTTGTAGACTACCTTGCCTCTGAAAATGCCAGCCATAGTTGTTGGCAAAACTTCAGGAAATCTGTTGTCTATACATTGTCACTAAACCCTGAGGCTCAACACTACCCAATCTATGGAAACTATTTAAAGAAAAATTGTTCACACTGTATGTAAAAAAAAACTGTAAAGGAAGAGATCCTGGAGCTGCTGATGGACAAGATTCTGCAAGATTCCACTTCTACAACTTCTACAACTTCTACAACTCAGAAAAGAGCTTAGAAGTTGGTTAGTGAAATCTGCTTACAAGCTGCTGGTTTATAACACAGTGCGTAATAATAGGATTAGATAAATCCACTTCTGTTGCTGGTATGAAGAAGGAAAGTGAGTGCATGAAAGAAGGAGATTATCTTATCTACTGATTAGTGGGGATTTTTTACATCAAAATGGAAATGTTTCACTTTGGGAGCAGGAAAAGGACAATAGGTCATAAGGGATGGATAAGGAAAAGGCTTTTAATTTCTGTTCCCCATTCATCCACTATGACAAAAAGTTCAAAATTAATCCAAAAATTATGCAATGTTGGTATTATTTGAAAAGCATGTGTGACTTGCACAACTGTGCTTTTATACAAGAAGAAAGTTAGATTGGATAAATTTTGAATAGGAGAAGGAAGAGAGAATGCCATTGCCTTCTACTAAAGGAGTATTTCAGCATCTCTTCTTAGTCTTCAGTCTGGGTATATAATGACTCTACCATTAACTAATGGACATTGATGTTCATAAGAAATGCTTAGTTGGAAATTTTGGAGATTATAGTCTATATTTGGACACATTTTGCAATCATGCTTTCATGAATTTCTTAGCATAAGGAATGAAAATTATTTCTTAAAAAAATTAAAGCAAATATTTAGAATAAAAGTCATTCTACTCAATGGCCTTGTGATACAGGAATGGGTGGGTGACACATTATATTAATATGTAATATGCACTGATCACCAAGGGTATATTTGTTTATAAACCAAAAGCAACTCTATTTATTAAGAATAAGAGATTCCAAAATATATAAAAGATGTAAAAGTTGAGGAAATAATAAATATTTGGAATCTAGTAATTTATGGTTTAGATAATATTATTCTTTCCTGAGAATTCAGTGAACATTATCAGGAACCCAAAGCCCAGTAAGCTGATTTCAGCACTAATATAGATTTTGTTTTCTGTGTGCCAAGGACTGTTAGAGTTCAGTTACACACCAGACCCTGCAATGGAAGTGTTTGCCACCAACTGGTGATCTAAATATGTTCTCTTAAATCCTTTTATTCCATTGAAAGGCATGATTTCTTCTCAATGTTCTTCTCCATTGCCTACCTTCATTTAGTGACACAAAAAGGGTTGTGCATATAGTACTCATTAGGTAACTCAAATATAAATACTTCAAGCACATGCCTGGCCAGCATTCAGATTTGCTTGAACATATATATCTGTTGTTCTATGACAGTGATGGCGAACCTTTTTTTGTTCGGGTGCCAAAAGGGCGCACATGCACGCAGTAGCACATGCGTGCCCACACCCATAATGCAATGCCCTCCCCAAATGCGTGCACAACCCCCTGCACTGCCCCCCCACGCATGCGCGCAGGCCTCACTGAAGCATCCAGACTTCTGGTTGGGCCGTTTTTTGCCCTCCCCAGGCTTCAAGAAAGTCTCCAGAGCCTGTGGATGGTGATAAACAGGCCCAACGGGCCTATAGGAAGTTTGGAAACGAACTTTTGGTAGGCTCGTTGGGCCGATTTTCATCCTCCCCAGGCTTTAGGAGGCTTTCCTGTTGGGCCCGTTTTTCGCCCTCCACAGGCTCCAGAGGCTTTTGGATAACAGTATAAATAACATATTCTCCCCCCACCCGATGTGATCTACATTATGTAAGCATGTTTTAAATAATTTTAAAGAAATACACCTTAAGATAAGTGTTTAAATAATTTTGTATCATGTATGAACAATAGTTTTTGCTTTTCAAATTGTTTTTCTCTTTCTGTTGCAGGTTTTATTTAAGCTTCTCCTGGGTAGTGCTAAATATGGAGAAGCTGCCTTATTTTTGTCAGTTTTAGCTGTTTTCAATATCCTTTTTGTTACCTGTATTCCTGTCATCCTTTATTTTACCAAAGTTGAATACTGGAGTTCTTTTGATGCCATTCCTTGGGGCAGCATTTGTGGATTTTCAGTCCTATTATTGAGTAAGTAAATGTTGCTTAATTAGAATGACGGCATCCTTGTAAACAATTATGTTGGATAGTCTTAAGAAAAAGAGACTGCAGATCATGCTTAAAACCTACTTAATCAAATCTAATTTAATCTAATCCTATGCAATCTGAGGTTTTTTTGTTTAAAATGATGCCACTACTCCTAAGATATTAACAATGGTTTCTCATGTTGCCTAGCAGCTATTGAGAAGTACATTGCTTCCAAAACTAAGTGTAGTATATAGCCATCTTATCTAACAATCATTGTAATTTTATCCTCCATAATTTGACTAATATGGTTGTTCTAAACCTGACATTTAAAAGACTGCTGCAAGTGTTTTATCTAAAAGAAAAGTAAAGGTTAACCTGTCACACTGATAGTAATTTGGTGAGTAAAATATATAATAATGAGCACAATATGTTGTATTGATAACTATTATATCCTTTTAAATTTGCATTTAAAAGATTATTTGACATTTAATAGATTATTAGATAGAATTAGACCGTAGCCTTGAGAAAATACATTTGAAGGAAAATATACTAGCACTCTTCAGGCACCTGACAGGTTGTCACATAGAAGAAAATCGGGGCCTCTTTTCATTTGTTCCCAGAATGTAGGACAGGGCCATGGTGACTAATATTGTTAGGATGCTGAGTCAAAAGACCATTAAGAGGTTGACAGTTCAGCAGTTCGAAACCCAAGGGTGAGCCACGTGATAGAATGAGCTCCCATCGATTTGCCCTAGCTCCTGCCCACCTAGTAGTGTGAAAGGATGTGAATACAAGTAAATAAACAGGTACCACTTTGGTGGGAAAATAACATAACATGAAAGGAGCCCCCTTGGGCTTCCCCTGGGCAACGGTTTTGTCACCAGCTAATCCTTTCAACCCGGAAGCGTGTTGATATGTCCTTCGGACACGAATGCAGTAGTAGAACATGAAATGGACAAGTTGCAGGAAAGAAGATTCTCATGGAATGCTAGAAAAAAGTTCCTAATAGTAACTAATGGTTTGAAAGTGGAACAAATAATCACAACACCTCTTTGGCTATCCTCCACTGGACAGGCTGAAACTAACATTTGTCAGAATTTTTTAATGTGAATTCTTACATTGAGCAGGGGGTTAGACTTAGTATTATCAAGGAAGACTTCTTTCAACTTTAGGAATATTTAATTCTAACATCACTTATTAGAGAAGTTGATTCCCATCAGCCATGTGCTCTGGTGCAATGACTTACACAAAAACTTTCAATGACAACATAATGGTTTTCATAATGTATTGGTAAGCAAGATGAAAGTAGTTCTCTTCTAAAATTATCTATGTTAGTGGCCTTTAAAATGTAAGCAAATGCTGTGTAGAGTGTTTCCTTTTGACTGAAATGAAACTCCCATTATTTGATCTTTATGAATGCTGCTTATGTAAAACTATCGTGTAATTCCGCGATATTCTTCTATGCATATAAAAGGATTAAGTGCAGCAACAAGGTAGGTATACATTATGGGTACATTGTAAAATAGACAAATTAATCAATTAAAAACTATTTTCACCATAAATACATGCAGTTTGAATGCTTTCTGAAGTAAATTTAATTTGGGAAGAAAGAATGTACAGATTTGAATAAAATAAGTAAGAGCAGTCCTACAGTGCATATCTGGCACTGGATCCAGGTATGTTCCTTGGCATGTGATACACAGTAGTTTCAGAACTACTGTATTTTGATCTTTATGTGCAAAGGTTCATATCAATCTAAATGTGGCTGCTTAAAATAAACTGGTTAATTCTGTAAAAAAGCAGATTTAGTACCAAAATAAAAGTAATTCTAAAATGGAAAATGTTATTTCTTATTTCAGCATTCAATATTATATTAAATTTTGGGATTGCTATTACATATCCTACCTTGATATCTCTCGGGATTGTACTAAGTGTACCTGTAAATGCTAGTAAGTATACTTCTTCATTAAATCATATAGACTTACATGTACAGGCTGATTAACAAATGATATGTAAATCAGGATGTACATGTTTTACATGTAAAGTAGAATACATTGTATTTAAATATCCAGAGCTTTATTTTAGCAAATGCTCACTACTTTCAATTTCATAACATTACCCTTTATGGCATTAACCTCTACAGTAAAGGTTAATTTGCCTAAAATATTGATTTCAAGATTATTTGCAGTTTTTCTCTCGATACAGTATTGAACCTTAGAACATCATCCATTTGTTTCAGAAGACAAACAACAGGAAAATCCCTTAGTGGATTGTTCTCATGTGGAGTTTGGAAAGTGATGATTTGAAGTAGTAATTTCCTATTTCATAATGTCAAAATATTCATATTTTGTTTATGAATCAAATGTTTAGTAAAATAATTTATCTCCTTTTCCTTTGGTGTGTATCTGGCCAGTTCCTATTGGCTGCTTCTGGTTACAAAATCCTTCCCTTGGCGACATCTAGGTGTGCTGCTGGATGGTTGTGTCATCTAGCTTCCTAGGAAGCTGCCTACATCATGACAACCACCTGCATTGTGACATTTTTGAAAGTACAAATTAGAGGTCCATATATTTTTGTGTGCTCTTGCGAAGTAGTGTTTGATCTCAATTCAAAATGTGTGTTTGATAATCTTAAGAGCACTTTAAAGAACAATAGAACATTACTCTCTAAAAATAAGTTTAGCACTCTGCATACAAAGTCAATTTGTTTGGAAAGGTAGTGTTTCTAAAGTATAGAGTTCCTGCTGCTACTGCAAAGGAGGAGGCAAACTTGTTAAGTTTTTTAATTTTATTTTATCAGTCTATAGACTTGATTGCTCAATTTCGCATCTTAAACTTTGTTGGGAATAGTTGCCATAATGGCAAGTGGTATGATTACCAATCACACCCACCAGCAATTTCCAGAAGCTGCCAGATAAGGAATTAGATTGGGATTATGGCAAGTATACAGTTCCTACTCAGAGATCCTACTTGGTTATGAAGAGCAAGATCACAACAAAAATCAGTCCGCACCAGTGTCCCTCTTTCATATAGGAGAGTTGGTGGGCAACAATCTTAGAGCAATGATAAAGCTTATCTGTAAGCTGCCCAGATCCACTTTATAGGGGAAATGGGCGGAATAAAAATGTAACAAATAAAAAGCCTTTTTTTTTACAAACTTTAAAGCCTTATTTGCCGTTATCTCCAAAACAAAGACACTTTGATGCAAGGTGAAACTAGCTCAGAACTAACCCAAGTGGAATGTAGAGCGTCAGCAGTCTGGTAGCCTTCACCTGGCAACTATCATAGACCATTCAAAGAAGAGAAGACAAAAATCTCAGTCAGTTGATAAATGCCTGATTCCACTAGTAATGTTCAGTTTCATATGACTTGGCTGCATTTATGGGCTCTTGGTTTGTGAGAATGAAATCCAAATGTTTTGCTATTGCATATGTACTACTACTTCGATATGTTTTACTCCATCTATAATGTTATCTGTTCAATATTTTATGCAGTTGTTGATCACTACTCGAGTGATATTGTCTTCAACAGTGTCCGTGTAATTGCCATTGTCATAATTGGCTTGGGCTTCCTCCTGCTGCTTCTACCAGAGGAGTGGGATGAGTGGTTAATAAAACTCCTTACCCGCCTCAAAGTACGAAAGAAGGAAGAAATTCCAGAGGGAAATGGAGATATTGTTTCAGGATTGCAAAATAAAAGTAGAAGAACGCGCCCCTCCATGTCATCTTTCACACATTAATATTATTTTATGAACATTCCTTAATATTGTATACTTTAAATCATAGTTTTTTTCTTGCAAAGCACATATGTTCAATACAGTAAATATATACAGATGTACAGTTTTGATAATAATAGAGTCCAAGGCATCACTAAATTGCTTGCACTGTTTCACATTCAACATTTCACTTGGGAGAACCTCTCTAAAACATAAAACTCTTTTTAAATGAATGTAATGTATTAAGTAATGATCTTTACATATATGATTTTATTGATAAATCATGAGATGGAGGGCATACATTTTGAACATTATGTACTGAATAATACATTGCACACTGTGATTTATGTGTGTGTGCATGCACACACACACAAACATATATATATATATAAATATACAGATATATGAGAAACAAATATTATGCTTATGTCATAAGCTTATTTTTTATGAGAGCTGCACATGAAACATTTGCAAATGAACCAAAATAAACTATTTTTGGGGACGAAGGGGTGGGAGGGTGGGAGAGTGTTTTGTGAAGATAAGTGCACTTGGTGCCAGATTAAAAGAAAGTAAAAATGTTAGGTTTGCACTGAAGCATATGGGAGAAACTAAAGAGTACCAAATCACCCAGGCATTACTCTTGAAAACCCCACTAACATGAATGGGAACAGTGCAAGAGTACAGGATACTTCGTACGGTGTGTTATTTTTGCACACATACACTGTCTGCCTCAGTGGAGCTTGTATAAAGAAAGTTCTCAGGGGGAACAAATCTAAGTGTGCATGATTGCAGTCTGCGCTTAATATCATGCAAAGGAAAATACAGTGCCTTCTAAATAATTGTAGTCCATTGTCTGTATAGAAATAGGAAACCTTGCAAGTTGCTTGTATTGATTTTTCAACATGAAGAATGTGTTCCATAGACACAGTGCTTTTGAAATTCACAAAGAAATCAAGGAGTGCCTACTTCAAGCTGCTGATTACTGGGAGTGCAGACTATTTGAGGACTACTATGTCTTCTGTTGTGGCCAGATTTACTTCCCACTTGCACAGATCTGGAGACGCTCCTGACCTATTTCTGTGAGGGGAGAATCAAGCCGTACATCCAAGAACCATGCTTAAAAACTAACAACAAAGCTTGCAGCTGTTTGGAAAAAAATGTGTACAATATTGAAAATATAAGTGAATTGCATTTGCTTTTATTCATTGCTATTTTTTTTAAGGACATCAAGATACTTACATCAAACCTAAAACTTTTTACAAAACTTGTAAGCACCATGCTGTTACTTGTACAATTTGGTTTGCCATTGGATTTCTATCTGTGATAGATGATGTGGTATGTGCAAAGAAATAGCCGATGGTGACAGTTTACTCTTTTTGAAGTTTACATTGCTGCATTCAAAATGGAAAACATTATTTTTAAATGTTGCCATAACCCAATAGTGTGTGCTGTCTCCTTGGCATTTTTGGGTCAGATGGAGGTGGCACTCACTTCTAAACTTTTTACTGAATCAATTTCAGATTCAATTATCTGCTTGACAAAACGAATAAAAACTATTGCAACTTCATATCAAGTCAATGGCTTTTGCTTGCATTTCTGTTTTATAGTGAGTTACATTAGTTTTACTAAAAAAAAAACCTGCATAAAAATGTGTAATAAAAAGTGGAAAAACAAGACTGTCAAAGGTTTTCTCTGGGTTATAGTAATTTTCTCATCCTGCTTAAAGCAATGTTTTAAGTATAGTTTTTGGGTTTTTAAACAAGTTATGTTAGAACTGGAGATTAGCACATCTTTGTCTAGTGATTTTGACAAAAATCTCAAAGCAATTTGATGCTATTACAGCTTAGTGACATCTACCTCAAATGTTCCTATGCTTGGAATTTTTTATGGTTTCTTTCCCATTAATATGTATCAAATTCTTTATTATCCCTCTACACTTGAAATTTGTTTCCTTTATCAGCACATGTGAGGACAATAAATAAATGCAAAATATTGAGAATTAAACTTTTCCCTTTAGATGAAAAATTCTGAAGAATGTAGCTATATACAAATAATCAATTTACATATTAAATCTTGAATAACATCAGATTTGGTAAGGAGAAAAATTGTAGAGTACATTTGATTCAAGATTCCTGATTATGTTAAAAATAAGGTGATACGTGATTTTAAAGTAAAAATATCATTACTGTATATGGAAGTAATTAATCACTATTAAAAACATCAACTTTTAGGAGAATATAACTTGGATAATTCAAGTACAGACCTTTACAGCTGATCTGGGCAATTGAAGAAATTCATTTTTTACCAACCTCACAAATAGTTTATATAATAACATAAATAACTGCATACTTTTTTTTCATTTTTAGTCATTGATTTTAGAGTTTTAGAATCAGGGATTAATTAAGGATTTTATATGGTGAGCACAATTGAGTAAAAATTAACTACTTAACATCCCATTGATTATATTTGAAGAAAATTAGACATTTATCTATTTATTACATCTATAAATATTTTAGAAAGTTTTTCTCATTGTAATAGAACAGAATGATGGTAATATTATTAAAATGTTATATATAACCAAATATTTCAGGAACAAGAAAGATATGAGGTCATAGGACCTATCTATAGATCTTTCATCTATGGCAGGATGACAGCAAATAATAGTATGGTGAGGGATTTCTTAGGTCATCTAGTCCAAGCCATTGTTATTACAGGATTCTCAATGCAGAGTCCAAATAGTGTGCTTAAGAAATGGTCATATCTTAAATATTTCCAGTAAAACAAAATCTACAACTATCTCTTGTCCAAGGCAGTTCCTTCCAATAGAACAGATCTCTTTGTAAAGTCATTTCTCCTGTTTTAGCCAAAATAAGCTTTTATAATTTTCATATATTAGTTCTAATTTTCATATATTAGTTCTAATTTTTGCTCAGAGTTTGTGGATCAGCCAACCTTCTTTACTTTGAATAAAAAACAGCTGGTCGCTACATTACTGACTGGAGCAGATGTTCCTCAGATCTCCCTCCTTTCCAAATACATGGTCTCAAACAAAAAATCTTTCCCATCATCCACTACACGATCCTTTTAGCTGACAATGCCAGAGTGAAGATAGGCCCTCTGAATGCAAAGCTTGCACCCCACTGTTTAGCCACTATTTTCAAAAAGAGAAAACACAATACTAAGTATCTTTGAAATCACAAAAGCTGAAACTTGCAATAGTTTCGAAGAACTATAAAATTCACTAATGCCTTGGATTATTATTATGCACACAAATGAGCCACATCATCAGAAATATTCAACAATATTGGGGGGGGGGACAAAAAACCATGAGGAAAGGAGTTTTTCTTCTCACACTTCACCAGTAATTATTTTTTTCTGTCCGGGTGATTTAGAAGCTGGACTAAACGAAATACTTAAAAAAACAAAATGCTAAGAGTCGAAGCAAGGAATCTCGGGTTCGAATTCTCACTTTACCAATGAGGCTTACTGGATGACTTGGGACCAGTGGTACTGTTTTCATCCACTTTATTCCCAGAGATATGTCTGGGTTCTAAATGAAGATAAAATGAGGGGGAATCTTATTTGTGTTATGTTGAACACTGGATTCTTACACCTCAGAGGGAAGGTATAGATGAAATAATATTTCGTCTATATTTTCAGCTGAATGAAAAATGTTCTCAATCTTAGCTCAACACATGATACCTCATCATAATCCATGTAATTCAGCACAATAATCAGGACTTTGAAGAATAAGCAGTTTGCAGTATAACTCTATGTATCATACAATAAAGGAAAATTTATCAAAACGATTAGGCAGACCAACAATAATACCATCAACACAGAATGAAAGTAGTAATAATAATGTCATCAAAAAACCGACAATATATCTTCAGGCAGACAGATTAATCTCTACTCAGGTACATTTTTCTTGTTTCTATCTTTAGCTGGTATTATTTCGCTTTTGTATTTTTGTTCTTTGGTATATATTAACTTGCCAAAGTCGAGTTGAGCAACAATATAAACCTTAATAAATAAGCTTGTAAAAAAAATAAGGCTTATTTTAAATTTTAAAAAGCAAAATTTTAAAAAGCACTCTCGGGTTTTCCAATGCCCTTGACAAAGCAAATGAAATTTCTAACTTCCCAATTGCTAGCAACTCCCTTCCCAACGGAAATCCCAAAGGTGCTTTTTCAGGAGGCAACTGGACTTTCTTGTTTTTTCTTTCGAAGACATTTCGCTTCTCATCCAAGAAGCTTCTTCAGCTCTGACAGGATAGTGGGGAATGGAAGGATTTATATTCCTTGCAGACAGCTGCAAGGAATGGCAGGCCTCCATCCATTCCCCAATATCCTGCCAAAGCAGAAGTAGCTTCTTGGATGAAAAGCAAAACGTCTTTGAAAGAAAAAAAAGTTAAGAAAGTCCAGGTGCCTCCTGAAAAAGCACCGTTTGTATTTGTTTATTTGTCAAGCATATATGATTATAAGCAAAGTACAAACAGTAAAACATGATTGAATATATATGTAATATTACAAGCATGAATAAGAGTAAAAGAGGTATGAATATATGGGTACATTAGGACAGGAATGGTAGGCACGATTGTGCGCTTATGCACGCCAACCATGACCTGGATACTAAGAATCTTTACAGACTTCCCAACGGAAACTTTCTGCCTTCCCACCTGTACAAAAAGGAACGGAAGCCTGGCAATTTCCTAGCTAAAGGTCGCTCGGGCCAAGTGCGCATGTGTACTAGGTAACTCCCGCACGTTCCTTCCTCTTCCCCCTTCCCCAGGCTCTTTGCACAGCCTGCTGGTTGAACGAGTAGCATATTCACTTCCGGTGTGGTTGACAGAGACGAACATCCGGGGACGTAGCTGTTTCCGGAAGTGCGCCAGGTAAGTATCAACAGGACCTGCGAAGGAGAGCGACGGAAGGACGAGCGGGCTGCGGCCCCCTTTTGTACGGGAACGTGATTGCAATTGGCGCTCGCCTCAAAGCTGCATCCCTTCGAAAAGCGCCGGTTGTATTGGCGCTCGTTCTTTGTCGAGTGCGAAGTCGGGAAGACTTCGAGGAGATTTTACTTTGTATTCAACCCCCGGACTGTTCCCTCTTGAACCCTGTGCAGGGGACGTGCATCTTATTTCCCACCGCCAGCTTTTGGCTTTGTGGCGGAGAGTGGGGGGAAAGGCGTATTCCCATTACTTGGCTGCTTTTTCTGATAGAGGCGAAGGAATTGTTTCTAACCGGCTTCACGTCCCCGTTCCAGCCACAGGTGGTAAGTAGCTGGCGCTTCGAGACCTTTCAGTGGACGGTCCGCCTTCTTCTCTTCCTTTGCAGACAGATCGCATTTCCAAGGAAACAAGCAGAGAGCGAGGAACAGCAGCTGCTCAAGTGCAGAAGACTGCCAGAATCGAAGGGGTATTTGTGTGTGTGTGTGTGAGAGAAGTGATTACAGGTGGTCCTCGACCTACAACCACAATAGAGCCCAACGTTTGTTAAGTGAGACATTTGTTAACTGAGTTTTGCCCCAATTTACGACTTTTCTTGCCAGAGTTGTTAAGCGAATCACTGCAGTTGATACATTAGTAACCCGGTTGTTAAGTGAATCCGGTTTCCCCGTTCACTTTGCTTGTCAGAAGGTCGCGAAAGGTGATCACATGACCTTGGGACACAGCAACGGTCATACGTATGAACCAATTGCAAAGCATCTGAATTTTGATCACATGATCATGGGGATGCTGCAAAGGTTGTAACTGAAAAACAGTCATAAGTCACTTTTTTCAGTGCCGTTGTAACTTTGAACGGTCACTAAATGAACTGTTGTAAGTTGAGGACTACCTGTACTGCTGTTATTTTCAGTTCGTTGAACCACTGCACGCAAGTTTGGCTCCGGAATTAATAACCAAATAGTGTGTTTTAAATGAGTTGTAATGATCTAACATAAATTGGAATAGTGGAATAGTTTGAGACTCATATACAACCTCTGTGGTAAATGCAAAACTCTCACTTGGAGAGAATGTGAAATATAGAAAATGATTAATGGCTCTCAGGTGACCCATATCTGGGATGGATTGATGGCATTTGAAGTAGCAATAGTCCCTTTGTTGCTGTGCTTTGAATATATCAGAGGTGTACAAGGTGGTATTCCAGGTACTTTAGACCACAATGCCCATTTGCACCGCATAAGTGCTATGGGCCTTTTTCTGTTGAAATGCATGTGCAAGACAGTTTTCAAATGGGCTTGTATCAATTTTTAAAATTCTGTTAATAGCCCCATTTAGACCACAGACTTATGACATTAATTTTCCTATTCCATCTGTGAACACATACCTTCTTTGTCAAGTAAAATTTAAATGCTGCCCCATTGATATAGATTCAGAAGACCAATTGAATGCAAGTATATGATTGACACCCTCAGGTTCCCCCCCCCCAAGAGTTATGTATTTACTTTTTCAGAGTTTAATCTCTTTATATGGAGAAACACATCTTTTTTCCTGTCGATATAGCTGACATAATTATATGGTTGCCTTCTGAAAGATTCTCGTTATTTTCATGTATACTTGGGAGTATAGTGTGTGATAGTGATACAGTGAGTTGTAAAAGCCAGATTAGGAAAGATGAGGTATAATGTGTACGTTTACCGTATTGTCTTCCCCTCCCCCTCATGAAATGACCACTTGTCATATGCTTATTCATGCATCATTTCTTTATGTTCACTGTTATTTAACCTTGTACTAACCTATAGATTTTGATGTTTAATAAGTAAACAATCAGAACCAAAGTGGTATAATGGTTAGAATTATTGGATTATAACTCAGGAGGCTTAGGTACGAAACTGTTTGGCAAATTACTACTATAGTATTGTAGATGACCAGGCTGAGACAGTGGGAGGGGTCAAACACGTCATCAATCCCTTCGTACCCACAAGAGATCTAAGTCCAGCCCATCTTGAATTCCTTTATCTACCGCTAAATTGCTTTGACCGATAGTAGTTTAGATTCTTGTAGAAAGCTTAAGCTTGCAATAAATTTTAATCCCATTTGAACTGCCTGGATCTCCTGATTTCCCTGGTGCTTGACAGTTGTTAAGAAAATAAAATGGGCCAGGGTTAGCTCTTTTGCTCCTTGAAGAAAAGATTGGATAAAAATGTGATTAATACTAGGTTAGCTTTATACCGTTTCCCCCCAAAATAAGACATCCCCTGATAATAAGCCCAATCAGGCATGGCAATAAGGCCAAGCGCTTATTTCAGGGTTCAAAAAAATATAAGACGGTCTTATTTTCAGGGAAACACAGTAATAATCTTTTTTCCATCTTAGGCTGAAAATCTTTGCATCTTCAGAGGTAAGTAAACTACAAGAACACCCTGACTTGCGGAAGACTTTTACAACATTCAGATACATATTTGAAATAATTGAAGACTAGCTTCCAAGGTTTTTGTGGGTTGTAATTTAGAGAATTATAAAAAAAATTAAGAATTATTTCATCTTTAATTCTTTTTTTAGGAGTTTCAGAAATGTCAGCACCATCTATGAAAGAAAGGAAAGCCTGCTGGGATGCCCGAGATTTTTATTGGAAATGCTTAGATGAACATATGAAAGATACATCAAAATGTGACAAATTGAGGTGCTCTTTTGAAAATTTATGCCCACAGCAGTGGGTAAGTAATTATTTTTATTCATTTTTATACACACATACCTAACATGTTTCTTTTTGGGATATGCAAAAGGCAAGGAAGGAAGGAAGGAAAGAAAGAAAGAAAAGAAGAAGGAAAGAAAGAAATAGGGAACAAAAGAAAGTGAAAGTCAAGAGATACAGAAAAAGGTATTTCAAAGTAAATTGAAATTACACCACTACTATTCATTATCTCCATTCTTTTTTGTCTTTGCAAACCATCCTTACTTCCACATCTGTACACCCCTATCCAAATTCTTTCTAGAATTCTGTCTGAAACCTTTGCAGACACGTTAATAAATAAGCATTTGCAGCCATTCTTGACCTCTTGGCCTTTGTACAAGAGAAGAATGGCAGTGTTTTGATTGTTAGGCAGGTTAAATGTTGTGCAGCAACTCCATAAGGAAACTCTATATTTTAAAATTTCTGCAGCTGCAATACTTACACCCCCAGCCTCACCATTTTTTCAGCATTCTCATAGCATTAATAATCTTTTCAGCATTAATCATCTTTTGCTTGAATTCGAAGATATATACATTCATTTCAGTTTTGCTGTTAAACATGCTATCATTTATATACAAATGTCCAAAAGTATCCATTTTAACATTCCCTTACTTCAGTTTAATTTGAAATCACTTCATCACTTTTATTCTTTCCATTTACTCTTCTAGAAGTTCCTTTTTCTTAGCCCTTTTCATCCACTCCCCAAATGCCTCCACTTTCTCTTTGCATTGTTTATTCTTGACCATACAAAACAAAGCCTTTTTGGTTACATAATTTGTAACTTATCTTTTTCGCATTACACGTATCTTGTTCTGTCCTCATTTTGCAGCATTATCACCCCCTAGGCCAGTGTTTCTCAACCTTGGCAGTTTGAAGATGTGTGGACTTCAACTCCCAGAATTCCACAGCCAGCGACGCTGGCTGGGGAATTCTGGGAGTTGAAGTCCACACATCTTCAAACTGCCAAGGTTGAGAAACACTGCCCTAGGCACTTTCAGTTCTTCATTCTCCCAACCATCCTTTTCCATGTTTTCCATAACTCCATACTTCATGATAAGTCTTTTCTATCAGTAATAAGAAGCTTATATTTCATCTTATGTTTACTTTCCGTTCAATCTATTGGGAGATTAATCTACCACATGAATATATACATTGAATTGGATGAAGTGGGGCAGAGTGTATTCTTGTTGTCTATATAAATTGCAGTGCTATAGTTAGAGTGCAAACAGTGAAAATCACATTACCAACACAATACTGGAAGAGTAGAGATGTGCATAATTTGGATCTGAAGTGGGCTGTACCTATCAGCAGCTCCTTATATAAGTTGCATACTTTTCCTGGGCTTGAGTGGTTGCCCAGAAAATATGACTAGTATTGCCTCCTGTTCCTCATCTCTGTAATGGACATAAACAAGAACTTTCCTAATGTCTCAAAAAGAGAATTTGCAGTAGAGATCCTAAACTTGGGTTTCACATATTCACAGTCCAGATACAGTGAAGAGTTCTCTAGCCATATTTGTTGGCACATGCTTAAATAGAATTTTGGGAACATGCTTTGTTTATTTTGCTCCCGGAAGATGGCCTTTTATGTATTTGTCAAGTGTATTTTTTCAATAAATATTAAAAATTACAATTGTTGCGAAAACAAAAAATAATAGGTGCAGAAAAGAAAAATAGAAAAAAATCTAACAGTAAGAATGTAGTAAAAAAAAAGGTTGTTCTTCCCATATGCCATCTCTTATCTATAAACAAATCCTTAAAACTCTTGAAATTTCACGTCAGCAGAAGTCCATTTAGGATTATCAGAAATAACATCTTTTTTTTAACCTCAGCAAATAAACCACATTTTTATTACTTCCTTTTTCTTTTAACAAGTTTGAACTTTAGTCCCTTAAAGTAATATCCTAGAGCCGTGATGGTGAACCTATGGCACACGCACCGTCGCCCCATGGAGGTCAGATCTCCATGGAGTTTTTCATGAGCTTGTTTCCCTGCAAATGACGAAACAGAAGCTCACAAAAGACAACAATCTTACCTCTTGCTGCGCTGCCGGTGTTGGGATGCCCCACCTCCCACCTGGTCTTCGGGTCTCTGCTGTGCACCTTTCAGTTTGGGCATGCGCGCACGCGCAGTTTGGGCACTCGGTGTCTAAACAGTTCGCCATCACTGTCCTAGAGCTTCATTGGCTCCTTCTCACAAAATTCTTAATGGTATTAACAAGCCTCTTCTAAATCCAATATAAGAAAATTATCCAGGAAGTTTCTTGATTTGTTATCCATACAGCCCTTTCAATTATTAAGACATTAACCAATTTCTTCTGTATGTCCAGTGTAGCATCTTTTTCAATACCATTTTTGTAGCCTATTATTTTTAACTCCACTTTCAGATTAGTCTGTCTTGACAGGTGAAATTTACTCATCTTCCATAATCTCTTTTAAACATTGTCTATAGATACAGATACTCCTAAAAGTAACTTTTGGGTCCATTATTTAAAAAAATGCACTTCAATGTGGCCAATATTAAAATATTTTGCTTCATTCTGTATTTGTAAATTGAATTTAAGTGTTCTTTTCATTTAAATATAATCTTCTCATTTAAGTATAATCTTTAGTTCCTTCTAGTTTCCCCTAGTGTCCAGCCTTCAATTTCCCATCGTATCATGCTTTTTAAAAAGAATTAAAAGCATTTTCCCATGGGAAGGCTTCTTATAATACAAAATCTTACTTCAAAACCATCTACCTGTAATTTGGAAGAGGAACCACTTGTAATTTGTAGCCAATGCATAAATCATTACTAAGCTAACTACTTTCTACAGTTACAAGAATTGTGCAAACCTTGCTCTACAACACCTAGGAGCATATAGGAAGTACCTTTCTTTAAAACATTAAAGCAACAATGTCTTTTCCTAGGTTGCAGAGCTGTTGACTCCATAAGTTTCTTCTAGCTACTTCAGTATGTATGTACATGCACAGTAATACAGCTTTTCCCCCCCAGTCCTTTATATGGAACAAGGAAAGAAGTATGTAGTTCCATAATATTTTAAATTTTTTTTAATGTGGATAAAATTTATTGAACATTAATTTTTGAAGATAGATAAATAATAGTGGCATTAAATCTAAAATGTCATGATGGGTGTAATGTTTTTTGTACTTTTATTACTTTAGACTTTTACTGAGCTGGGTTGACTTGCTAACCAAGTGATTTTATTCAAAACAGGTTAAATACTTTAACAAAAGAAGAGATTATTTACGATATAAGGCACAAATGGAATCGGGACAATTTCTGCCTTCAGAGAAAACAGAGAAGTCATAGCAACTAGAGATTTTTTACAATACTGTACACAAGGGAAGTTGCAGAAAAACAGCATAATTGAAGAACATATATGTTGGCATCAACAATGTCCTATCAATTTTAAGACCTGTTCTTGTTTATAAATCTCATACTGGCCTGAAAGCTCCAGCTTCCGTTATTTGAAATGCTTATTGGAGAGAAGAGGCACTTAGGAAAATATGCTTACCTTTCACCACTAAAAGACTACACCATCAATAAAATCAAAATAAATGAACTCTATAAATTCAAATACTTGTATCATGTTTTCACTGCAAATACTCTCTTCCAAAAGTTCCCCCCAATGTAATGTCTAGTGTATTTCAGTGGTCCTTTGTATAAATTACATCTTGAAGAAGAATATAATTATCAACAGTAACTCTCTTAAATGTTTCATTTTGGTTGATTCAGGTGTATGGGAGATCACTTTGTTTAATATGTTGAATTAAAATTAAAATTTGTAAACATAGAGTTTTTAGAAACTAAAACTGATCAGTTTGAGTTAATGCTGGATTTGGAAAACACCAAAAAATACTCGAGTGTATGTTTAAAAAAATATCCCCAAAACCAGTGCCAGAAAACTGCATGGTCATGACCAAGTGCCACAAGACACTAGAATTGTCAAATGGCGAGTTGCTATATTGCTGGTGTGCAGCATCTTGATAATGTCCATTTTTTATTCGTTAGTGACCACACAAATAGATTTTCTCCATAATAAAAAAAAGTTAATGGAATAAATTTATAGTTATATAGTCCAGCAACAGCATAGAGGTTGCTCTATTAATTTTTTTGACAGCTCTGTGGAGTTGCAGAAATTACACTGCACCCAATTGGGCTGCAAATGAGTAATTATTTACCACCACTTTCAAAACTATCAACAAGCAGTGTTTACAGCAATATAATCAGAATTCACTAGCACCAAAAACTGCATTAAAAACAATTTTAATACTCTCGTGGTTTAAAAAAATTAACATTCATTTTGTTTACAATGAAGGTATACAAAATCGAAGACATAATTAAATCGTAGCTATAGTCATTTCAGAGAATTTATAGCACCATCAAATTATCAGCTTCAACAAAAATTAAACATTTTGTCTTCGTTCTTTTTCCTTGGCCATCTGCTGTCTTGTATATTCCCAAATGAGCAGAGCACCACTGACATGGACATTAAGTGAACGAATAACTCCTTGCTGAGGAATTTCTACACAAGTGTCCAGGTGCTGAATTACATTTGCTGGGATTCCCTCATGTTCATTTCTGATTTTAAAAAGAAACAAAAAATGCATTACATTAGCAGAAATGGAAGACGTTCAATGGCAGAAGCTGTAGGGGGAAAATCAAGTTCAAATGCCAGTATTTCTAAAACCATATCTCCCTTGAATGCTGTAAAATTGCTGATAATACTGAGCTGGAAAGATCGATAACCAGATTTGTATATTTTCATTTCTACCTCCTACTCCAAAATACTATTGGACTTTTTATTGGAGGTCCAGGGGCCATGGACAAAAATCAATAAATACTAACAATAAAGCAGGCTGTCTTTTGTACTTTAGTATGGATAGCAATTACAGTAGCAATTTATGAACTATCACTGAGAATAATGTGATTTGGACTCAAAACTTTTTTTTTAGAATTTGTGCCAGGTACAATCAAGTATCCACCAAATATAAGTGGCCCAGTTTTATTCTCCTGCATTTTATTTGTACTGCAGAGATAGTACAGTTTTCAACATATCTACTATCAGTATGTGGCTGCCTAACATAAATCACTAGGGAATGTAGCTTTCTAAGGGAAAGTTCTGCAGTGCATAGGCAAAACTCTTTTCTTTTTATTTTCTGAATGGTTATCAATATTCTCTACCCAAAATACATTTGAAAAATTCATTAGAATTAGATTTTTTGTTACCCCAATAACAACAGGGATTTCTCTGGAAAGCAATATTCCATTAAATTGCAACTTTTGGCGGTTTGCTCCACCCCTATTATAGAATAGCCTTCAGTTTTCTTCTGTTCCAAATATTCAATAAGCTGAAATGGCTTTACCTGTAAATTTTTGAAAAATGAGATTAGTATTAGGGGTTGGAAGTGTGTACTTTACATTAGCACACTAAGCAAGACATAGCATGTTCTGACTGAATAGATCTATCCTGGCTAATACTATGTAGACGGAAACCTTTTCATTTTGATTGGACGGATCAAAATTCTGCCCTAGTTCAAGAATGGTAAACAAGTCCTCCGCTTGGTGCCATTCACAGCATTTCACCAGTAACTAAATATGTTAGTTAATTTGGTGTCTGATTCAGAAGAGCTGCCCATACAAAGCCCCAAAGTGAGGCTCGCTCTTTCCTCCCCTTGTCTGCTCTAGAATTGACTAGTACAGTATATGAAAAACCCACAATTACAATTCTCCTACTGAAATCAAAGAGATAATAATGTTGAAGTTGGACTGTCCCTTTAAATTTTGCAACTAATACATAACGCCATAAAATTAATGCAGATCAATTTATAGTGTCCAACTTGGTGCAACTACATGAAAACCAGGAAGAGATTTTATACCAATTAACTTGCCATGTTTGCGACAGAACAGGGAAGGTTTATTTTACTCACTTCAATAACGGAAAGCCATTGTTCAGCAGACACACTGAGATGCTGAAATTGCTTGTCATTTATATAATGGAGGTTGCTAACTGTTAAAGCAGAAACAGCGAAGATTTCACACGTTCGACACAAGCCTACAAATAAAACACAGCTCTTTCAATACGAAATTGATTTCCTCAACTGAATGGTGCACATACGTACCAGGGAAGGAGACTCAAGCTGAGGCTACAGACATGCCGTGAGAGTCGTACTTAAGACATCAGGCTAGAAACTGGTAGGCCATGAGTTCTGGTAGGCCATGAGTTCTAGTCCTGCTTAGTCTGGGTGACCCTGGGCCAGTCATTCCCAGCCCTACAAAGGCGGCAACAATGGCAAATCTTGCCAAAAGAACCACGAAGTTTGTCCAGGCAGTTGCCAGGAATCAACTGACTTGAAGGCACAATAAATAAATAAAATAAAGGTAATAACCTTTAAACCTAACCTTTAAAATCAAAGGTGCGCATTGCTTAGGACAACTATTCCTGAAAATAGCCTAACATAGGCATTAACAGAATTAAGAAAACAAAAGACATTTCTCTTTTATGTAAACAGTTTGATAATTAAATTATAAGAACCTATTTCCTCTTTTTAAATCCTCAAATTGTTTTTTAGGCTAAACTAGGTTTGTTACTTTGTTAAATATAAGGCATACAATGTAAAAGAGCTTACCTCCTAAATTGGTGGGTTTATCAATGAGTGAAGCAACTACAATCAATTTCCTGTTTGATTTTCCAAGTTTAGTGGCACAATCTTGAAATATAAGCTCCAGATCCAAATCAGGAGCACTGGCTTTGCAAGGGATAATTTTTTTCTGAACATTCATCCACCGCCTTTCATTATTGGGCTCAGCTAAATTCAGTCCTGAGAGAAATTACGTAATTAGCTAAATGAAATCATCTCTTTTAAGAATCTCAGCATTCTAGGACTTGGGTACTTAGGACAAATATAGTCTGCGTGCTCAGTAATTATGCTCTTAAATATCATAAATATATTTTAGAGTCCTTATAAAATATGTATAACTATTCGACCAGCACAAACTATTTCCTAATGCTGTTTAGCTTCTGATGATCACTATTATCATTACCGATATCTTGCTGAGTCCAGTCATTTGGCTTAAGATCAAGAAGTGTAGTTTGAGAATGGCAGGATGGAAATGTTGAACTCAATGGAATATCTCTGAATGCCATAAATTTAGAGAGAGAGATCCATTCCTCTTCAGGAGTTTCAGAAAGGCGTGGCAGCGTGTAAAATATTGTCTAAAAAAATAATATTTTGAAGTATCAACTTCCACTTCAATGTAACATATTTTCAGCAAAAGCCAACCAATTATGCTTGTCTTGCTTCCAAGTAGCTGTATATTCTGTATCTATGGAAAGATCAGCTTCTGTCAAACTGATGATTAAATATGCTTGAATTCCAATTGGTTTTAAAGGCAGGTATTTCTATTAATAATTGCTGCAGATTTTTTATAACAGATAATTTGGTGCTTGTTTACTTTTAGGTTTTTAAAAAATCCTATCTGTGTCCTATACCTCAAGACAGTAATCCTTAAGTGGATGAAAATATCCAAAGAAAAAATGTTTCTGGATGCGCTGCCTATTGTTTCTCCTAAATAGTTTACAAAGGCTTAAACAGAATTATTCCCATTTTTTGCCCATACCAACATTGTGAGATCAATTTAGTGTTTTTCAAACTTGGCAAGTTTAACGCGCGGACCTCAAGAACTCCCAAACTAATATGATGGGGATTTGAAATTCATACATCTTAAAGTTGCCAAATTTGAAAAATTTGAGTTAATTTAAAATATGATTTTGATGAATTAGATTAAAATGTTTCATCTAATTTGAATATTTATTTAATATGAGTACTCAATAAATAATGGATTAAGGCAGCAAGGAATCCTACCAAATCGGCTGTGCTTTATGACATTATGGGATTATTTAAAGCTGTGTCTGCCTGAAATATATTGAAAACTCTTACACCACCATTTCTTGGTAAAGCAGATACAAAGATAGGCAGAAAAAAATATTTTAAAATGCTGAATTCTGTCCTTACCTCAAGACAGTAATCCTTAAGTGGATGAAAATATTCAAAGAAAAAATGTTTCTGGATGCGCTGCCAATTCTTCTTAGCATTCCTGCAGATGATTTTTAAAAAGCATTAAGATGTGATGTAACAGGAAACCCTCTGTATAGACCATTCCTATTTAAAAGTCTAGCCCTAGATTGATAGACCGATTACGTGCCATCAAATCACCGACAACTGAATTCAATGAACTTATTCCAAGATAAGTGGCTGTTGGATTGCAGTTTAGCTTCTTATTTATTTATTTATTTATTTTGTTATTCTTATATGCCGCCCAACTCCCGAAGGACTCAGGGCTTATGGTATCAATTATGTGGAATAACTTTTGATTGTTAATCACAGTCCCACAATAATATAAAATGTAATTGACAGTATGTAAAGGTTTACAGTATTCAAAAGTTTAGAAAACAGCATGTAGTTTCTCACCAGTAGGTACAATAAAGAATAGGTCTGTAAAAAATACTTTTGGTACAAATGCATGAGAATTAATCATTATATTGGGGTCACTGTGGCTCAATTCTCTGTTATGATATCAATTCCATTATGGGTACAGGTAGATTTATGATCACAATTGAACGCAAAATTTCCATTGATAAGCAAGACAGTTCTTAAGTTAATTTTGCCACAGTCGTTAAACGAATCACTGCAGTTATTAAGTTAGTAACATGATTGTTAAGTGAATCTGGCTTCCCCATTGACTTTGCTTGTCAGAAGGTCACAAAAGATGATACATAACATATTTAAGGGCTGTGAGCATCCTAAAGAATTCAAAATCCAAAGGCAGATATAAATATAAGGTAAATATAATTCCTCAGAGTTGAGATACAGCGCCCTCTATGGGACTTAATTCTAAATCTTGCTTATGATGGCACTGTAATTTCTTTGGATGTGTTTGAGACAAGAGGTTATCATTAAAGTAATACCAAATTACTCGAACCTATCTAGGAATCAACTAAAAAGTCTTTTTATCATTTCGTGACAACAAAAAGAACCATACTTTAAATTAAAACATGCACTAGTACTAACCCTGTGCCATGCATGAGTTCCACTTGGTTTAGACTACATTCAATAACTGAAGTTAAAGTATCAAAATCGTTCACATGTGATGCTTTGCACATTCCCCAAATTTTTTTAAGTGCAATCAAAGCATAAAGCCGAATACTAAAATTGTGATGGAAGCACCACTGCAGGACAACAATTAGCGCTTTCTTCAAGGCTGATATCTAGAGAGAGAGAAACATACTTTAATCTTTGACTCTACTCAGCAAAGTAGGAAGATACAAAAAATAGAATTCATATAAACTGCCATAAATCTAGATGAACTGACCATGTAAAAATTGAATACATTAATAAGCTCTTTAAAAATCCTAAGTACTTGAGGTACTAGGATATATGTTGTCTGGGGGGATGGAGAGAGAAAAACCCCATTAAATGTTGGATTCACACAACGAAGTTAAATGCTTCGTATCACTCAATATACTGTAGATATATCATATTTTCTATCGGCCAAAGGAAATAATTCGTTTACATCAGCACAAACATAATAGATGTATTAAGATGTACTAATGAATTAGAGCTTTAAAGCTTTATTAATTAAATTAATTAAACAAATTAGTAAAGGATTTAGTTGTCCTGATGCTATCGATGATGGCCCTATGCTGTCTCTATACCAGTTGTTTATCAAATTTACTGACTGACACAGGGAGATTTCCTGTTATTTGGTCCCTGAAGGAAACAGGATACTAGATTAGATATTGAGGCCAAACAGATCTTTGATGGGTTTAAAGATGTTCAAGGAAAACTTCATATAAACGTACATCTCATCTGGATGGTACCAAGAGTAGATAACAGGATTTATTTTCTATAACCAACTTTTTTAGTTTAAAACAAAAGCACTTACTTTTTCACATGCATTCTGGAGAATTATGTCAAAATGTGACAGGACTGCTAAAAATGTGCAAATGCTAGTTTTAAACTGATCTTCATCCTGAAAAATAAGTCCTGTATTAATCTCAATTATTTCTCAATTTGTAAAAATATATTGAGCCTAATAAGAATCATTCTTGTCTTCCTAATACTGAATCCTAATTACTGTTATTCTGATGCAGCATATATTTTCAATAATAATAATAACTCCTCCTCCTCAATGGAGTATATTTTCTAACAATCTTGAATGCAATTTTTATAAAAACAATCCCGTATTTATTTGTACTTCACTCATACCTTCATACGGAGTTACTTACATAATTAAAGCAATTCCAGAATTTTTGAAGATAATGAGGAAACTTGTGTAAAATCAGAATGATATTCCACTCTATTAAATACTTTACTGATGCTTGATTATTATTATGTCCAGCTTGAAGAATCCTGTCAACGATTCTTGATAAAAGATCCTAAATAAAATATCAGGAACCAAATCAGTTATAATTTACAGATGACTTCATCATATTTTATTTATTAAATTGATATCCTGCTTTTCTTTCAGGACTTTAAGATTAATGGACACTATGTGAGATGGATAGATGTATAAATGTGACAAATAAATAAATAGATAAAATTATATCCCAAGCATTGCCCTCTACTAATTTTCCGATAACCACCACCATGTGAAGTCCTTTGAACTATGTTGGCTTATCTAGAACCAGGATCTCCTTATGCCTAGTCAATATCTTAACCAACATATTGTATGGGTTTCCCCGTGTACAGCTGCTTTCCTTGATATTTCATCTGAAGTGGTGTAGGGTTTCCTGCCTAAGCAGGGGGTTGGACTAGAAGACCTCCAAGGTCCCTTCCAACTTTTTTTTCTGTTTTCTTTCCCTAGATGACACACATATTTAAAAAGTGATATTTTTCTAGCAGTACCTTGCACTATATCCACTATAATTATACAATCTAAATGTAAGCTTCTTCTCCACAGAAGATCACTCTCATTCTAAGCAGAGGATCACACATTTTTTGTTGTTTCTATTGAACAAAACAGTATTCCAACTGCTAAGTCAAAAAGTAAATTCAACTGAGTGAAATTGTCATAATTATTTCTCATGCCTTTAATCATTATGATTCTATCTTACCAAAAATTACGAACTAGCAGCCATTTTTTGCAGAGGTTTGAAGTTTAGGCAAGGTGTGTTTGGCCTTCCCTCCATTAAAGCAAAATAATTATACATGAGAACGCAACTTCGAATTGAATAGGACAGGTAGGTCATTATTGTACATTATAACCCAGCCAATAATCAGAACACAAATCACAATGAAATATAGAAAGGCCTAATACATTTTAAAACAAAATGAGTCAGCCAGGACTCACTCTGGGGTGGTTATATTGTTGGATTAGGGCCAAGGAAACTCTGATTCAAATCTACCCTCAACCATGGAAACACACTGGATGATTTTGTGCTTTCATTCCAATTTACCCTGCAGGGTTGTTGCAGGAAAAAATTGGAGGAGAGAATGCTATGTATGCTACTTTGAGATCCAGGATGAAAGGTGGGATATAAGTCTAACAAATTAATTCAAATCGATAAAACAGTTGAAGATTATGATCACCCTCAGTGTACAATATGAGGAAGGCAAGAGTTCTACAAGTAAGATTAGATGATTGATTGGAAGAAGATCCCATTACCTCAATTTCAGATGGCAACGTAACTATTTACGAAACAATAGGCACGACATGCATTTATCCTCAGAAGAAATCACAGAACAGTCTTAGATACTTATAGTACTACAGTACATATCCATGGTATAAATGGTAACACTATTTTAACAACCACAAGTTCAAAGTGAGCCATACCTCATCAAGTTTTGGAAACAGAACTAACAATGTCTGCCACAGGCGATTTTCAATTCTATGTTGTAAGGAGTTCACATAATAGCGGACTTTTGATTTGGACATTAATTCACCCTGCAAAGAATATAAATATGAATACTTCTAATTTCAGTCAAACAACAAATGCTATAAAACATCTCACGTACTCTTGTATGAAAAGAATTGACTGAAGTAGTCAATAACAAAAGTTAAAATTGTCCTTTATTTTATGATGTTATTAAAACAGCATGCAAACTATAAAACGTGCTATGGAATGTAATGGGAGGTGACTTCTTTTTCTGAAGGTTTGCTTTACCAAAAGTTATTTTGGACAAAAACCCACATCAGATAGACTACTATGCAGGAATTACCATGCAATAATCCCCAAAGTGGCTGTGTGTGCATGCGCGCATGTATAAAGTATGCACATGCAAACACAGAGTTGCCCCAGTGTTGTTGTTCTTTCCATCTTCATAAGAGCCAATATGAAGTGCTCTAAAGGCAGAGCAAGGCAAGATTAAGGAATCATGCTCCCATTCTCTTTTCCAATGAGGTTAAGGAGGGGGAATAAAGGAAAAGAAACAGATTCCCATTGTGGCCAATAGCAGGCTTTAGACACAGCAGATGATCCACTACCTTGCTTCCTATCTTCTATCTTTTTTAGGTTTGCTCACTTATTTCCCTGACAAAACTAAACATACCGTATTTTTCAGGGTATAAGACGCACCGGAGTATAAGACGCACCTTAGTTTTTGGGGAGGAAAATAAGAAAAAAATTTCTGCCTAGCAGCATCCATCTAGCTAGCGTCCTTAGCAAACAGCCTGGAACAGGTATATTAGCCTTGCAAAGGTCCATTTTAAAGGCTGCTTTTTCAGGCTTGCAAAGCTCCGTTTCAGAGGCTGGGTGGAGCTACATTCGGTGTATAAGACGCACCCAGATTTTCACACTCTTTTAAGGGGGAGAAGGTTTGTCTTATACGCCGAAAAATTCGGTAATTTACTGCTTTAGCTGTAATAAAAAAGGTGGGATAGCAGCTCTCTAGATCAGCGTTTCCCAACACTGGCAACTTGATGTATGGACTACGATGCCATCCAACCTGAGGACTTAACATCCAGCACTATATTGTCAATCATTTTATATTTTCTAGCCATATGGTTTTCTTGGTAAAAAAAAACAGGGAATGGTTTACCATTGCCTTCTCCCATCCAATATGAACTGATGACTTTGCTAAAGTGATCAACTGCCTCTGGCATCTTCCTATATCACTGCTGTCCAATAAAGATGCCTGCTTGCTTTAACTAGGTGACTGGGATGACCGTCACACCTTGAGTGCTCTTGCTGGTAATATATATACTCTTGCTCATTCCTCCCAAGAACACTGGGATGAGGCAACCCAGCAGACTTTGGGGGAAATCAGTGAGTACCTTCTCTAAATATCAAAAAACCAAAGGCAACGAAGAGGAATAATTGGCCGAATATGGAACAAAGGCAGGATGAGGCTGCCAGTTGGAGTCAAAGGATGACATCCACTGGTAGGGCATGATGATTAACATAGGGTGGCTAAGGAAGCAGTGGGAGAACACAGAAGACTGTAAACTGGGACTGAATTTCCTCTTCTGCTAAAAATCATAGGGAGACTTTCTAGTACTAGTTTCCATAGCCATGTTTCGTGACAGACCCTCTCCTAGTAGTATTTGAGAAGCAATAGCAATAGCAATAGCACTTAGACTTATATACCGCTTCACAGTGCTTTACAGCCCTCTCTAAGCGGTTTACAGAGTTCAGCATATTGCCCCCAACAATCTGGGTCCTCATTTTACCTACCCCAGAAGGATGGAAGGCTGAGTCAACCTTGAGCCAGTGAGATTTGAACAGCTGAACTGCTGAACTAGCAGTCAGCTGAAGTAGGTTGCAGTGCTGCACTTTAACCACTGCGCCACCTCGGCTCCCAACTCCCCCATCAAGCAGCCTTTCCTTATTGTCTCTCTGCCAAACCAAGATGCTACTCATCTTATAGAGCAGCGGTTCCCAACCTGGGGGTCGGGACCCCTTTGGGGATCGAACGACCATTTCCCAGGGGTCGCCCGGCATCCTCAGCTCCCCCCCCCCACTGCCACAAGCCTGGTTATATCGGCTCAACTCGCCCGAGCCTTCCGATTGGAGAGAGAGGGAAAGAAAAAGAAAAAGAAAAAGAAAAAGAAAAAGAAAAAGAAAGAAAGAAAGAAAGAAAGAAAGAAAGAAAGAAAGAAAGAAAGAAAGAAAGAAAGAAAGAAAGAAGAGGAAGGTTGGGAGGAAGGAAGGAAGAGAAAAAAGTGAGAGGGAAAGAAAGAAAGAAACTGTTGAAAGAAGAGCCTTGCAAATTAAAATTGTTGTCTTTGCAGGGGTTTTGGGAAGGGTGGGTGAGCATGGGGGAGGAAGCAATATGGGGCTGTTTTAAGAAGAAATAGCTTAAAAGAGGAAATTGGCTTTGGGGACCCTGGCAATATTTTTGGACCAATCGTGGGTTTTTTTGCCCCCTGTTTGCCTCCTGAAACTTTGGAGTCCTGGGAGAAAGCTACTAAACAGGGATTACTTTGCTGGAAGCTTATCTGATTTCTAGTTTTTCGACACTGCAGGCCACAATTTCTCAACCTCAACAACTTGAATATACCTGGACTTCAACTCCCAAAATTCCCTAGCCAGCTTTGCTTTGAATTCTGGGAGTTGAAGTCCAGGCACCTTAAAAGTTGCTGAGATTGAGAAATATTGCTGTACACTTGTTGGTTATGAAGTCTAAATACAGAAGTAGACTTGTTGTGGAAGATGATATTCCTTGTGCTCTTGCAAAGACTGGCCCGAGAATTTCTGATCTGGCATAATTACATATTGTTTTTGTGATTAATCGCTATGCTTTAATTATGTTCAATTTGTAACAATGAAAATACATCCTGCATATTAGATATCTACATTACGATTCATAACAGTAGCAAAATTACAGTTATGAAGTAGCAACGAAAATAATTTTATGGTTGGGGGTCACCACAACATGAGGAACTATATTAAGGGGTCGTGGCATTAGAAAGGTTGGGAACCACTGTTATAGAGGTTCTACCTTCCTTCCGATTCTGCAGTCATGCAGGGCCAAATTCTTCTTTCTGAAGAGGAGGAACTATGCAAAATGGCTGGGAATCAATGAAAGATCACCCAAAGGTGAGATCTGCCCCCCCCAGTCCACTCTTCACCCCTATTTTAAGAAGCAGAAGGAAGGGTGATGCTTAGGGAAATGGCAATTCAATAACATTCCTGTTCATATGACTGTTTGTTTAGAGAGAGTACTATAAGTGTATTCTTACTTTATCAAGTAGTTTCATGACAAAATCTCCTATAAATTTCTTGTGCTGCTTGTTTGATTCATCCAGCAAGCAGATAAATTTGATAGCACAAACTCGCACATAATGGTCATCTCTGTTCTTACTGTAATATATTATGATAATTATATATGAGAATTAACTTTTATGTTTTCTGAAATAGTGTTATACATTTAAATTTATTCAGCAACCACATACACACTTACATATGGTTTACTAAGATATCATGAAAACACGCATTCCCTTCATTCCTACGTATTTATGGAGAGCCGGTTTGGTCTAGTGGTTGAGGCTCCAGGCTACAAAGTGGGACTCAGTTTAAGTTCTGCCTTAGCCATGAATCAATCTCTCTCTCCTCTCCTCTCCTCCCTCTTTCCCCCTCTCTCTCCCTCCCTCTCCCCCCCCTCTCCCTTTCCCTCTCTCTCCCTCCCTCCCTCTCCCTCTCCCCCTCCCTCTCTCTCTCCACCTTTCCCTCTCTCCCTCCCTCTCTCCCTCCCTCTCCCTCCCTCTCATATTTCTTTATGAAAACAAAAAAGACAGACTGTCTCATACTAAGATTGAAACAAAAGATGCCAATGAATAAACTTCAATATCCTTTTTAGGTAAGACAAAACTAAAAAATATATGCTTAGTTCAGCATTCCATCCACGTCATAAAGTCTTGATCCTATCAAATCTATCTTAGGTGAATTCAAAGGAATCCAGCATATCTATTTTGATTTTGACTACTTTTTCCCTGTGAAGTCTCTTTAGTTCTGTAAGGAGTCCTTTGAATTCATGGAAATGACTGAGCAGCTTTTTTGATACTGAAGTTAGAGTTCAAAAAGCTAGAGAGCAATTATAACTGCCTCACACTTTTCATGGTGAGTTCTTAGCAGTCTAGAATTAAACATATTTAACTTTCATACCATTGTTGTCTGAATTTAGAATTTTCAGTAAATGGACTTGATAACAGAATGTGCTACATCAGTTTTCACAAATGTACAATATTGGGCTTAAGTTTAATCAATTAGAACCCCATATTAAAATTAAATGTGAGCAAAGGAATATTGGGAAAGAGGCGATATCAAATTATACTCTATGAAAATACTATACATATAATTAATATAAACTACTATAAAACAAGTTGACACTGACCTTTCTGTAACAACATTTGCTGCACATTGATCTCCAAGATTTTCAACAAAAGCGTACACCTCCTGAACGAGTCTTGAAATTAGTTTACATTTAAAAATGAACACAAAAAGGAAATTAAAATATTGTTAACTTAATAATTTATTATTGATTATGCTATCAATCAACAGAAGTACACAGCAAAACAAATACAACGTGTTAGCATGTTTTATTCCCGAGAATGGCAGGAGTCTGCGGAGTGTGTGACAGCGTAAAGATAAAGACAGTGAGAAACAAGGATGCATAGTGTGGTTTTTATTTTGCTCTGATTTTTACCTTTGATCACGCCTGAAAATAGTTCCAAACAGACAAGCCTCAATAAGGAGTTCAATGTAGTTGCCAGCATTTGAAAAGGCATTTTCCACAATAGTTATTTCACCAGGAGGAAACAGCCAAGACTGACAGCAATGGCTTACTAGAACATTAAAGATTCCAGTCTTTGTAGATGAAAGTTCAATCATTTGAAATATAATCTGAGAGAAGGGAGGAAAACGTAATTGACTGTAAAACAAAATAAAACACATAAATTGTATTTCATGTAGATATGAAATGGTCAAACAGAAAGATTTCCCCTTCCCTCTTGCAGTTATCCAGATCTCCTCTAAACTAGTTCCCTGGTATTGGGTAACCTCTAGTGCAGCAGTTCCCAACCTTTGTGGCTAGGCGGCCCGGCGGGGAGGGGGAGGGGAACAGGGCCGCATGAGCAGCGGGCAAAGCATATGCGCATGTGTGCAACTCAACTTGTGCAAGTTGAGTTGCATGCATGTGTGCACATGCACCAGCCCACTTCTCGCACAAGTTGAGCTGCGCAGGCATGCATGTGAGCCGGCCCGCCACTCGTGCAGCCCGGTTGCGAATAGGCCACGGCCCGGCAGTGGGCCGTGGGTTAGGGACCCCTGTTCTAGTGCACATCTGTAAAAGTTGAATTAAAAGGTGGAAGAGAAGTCCAAATATTTGAATGGAAATCTGCTTGGCTGACATTGAATGATTTCCAAAAAAGCATTATTTTAGGACCTTCTTAAAATAAGTAAGCCTTCTTTTCATGGTCATATAATAACTGAGTTCTATTATAGCAGATTCATTTAAGAAATTAAATTTTACTTGATACCATTTGAGATACCGTATATTTTCTTCCTACACTCTTAATTTTTTTGACAATTTCAATAAGTAACTTCTCTAGCTATCATGGACAAATTCTCTCTTTAAGAGAGGAAATATAAATATTCTCAGCCATAAATCATTAACTGTAAATGTCAGTCAAACTTGGATTAGTACCTTTTCACTAAAGAATATAAAACAAAAACTGAGGAAGCAATATACTAGGAGTTATTTCAAAGTAAAGAATTGGATATGTACAAGTGTTTTCAACATTTAAAAAAGTTTCCTAAGATCAATTCATCCCAGGGATATAGATTTTATGTAAACTTGATGCAACTTTAAATGGAGATTTCAGGGAAGTATTATACTGGTTGAAGTAGGATATAGCTAGTCCTCAACTTACAACCGATTGTTTAATGACAGTTCAAAGTTACAATGGCCTCAGAGAGTGCTTTACATCCCATAAAGCACTTCCAGACACCATAAAACATCAAGCTGCCTCCCCCTCCCCCACCCCTCCTTCACTGCATTTTGGGTGCTTGGTCACTGACTTGCATTTGCAACTGGTTGCCAAGCACCCCACGATCATGTGATATAATCTGCAATCTTCTCTGTTGGCTTCCCCAATAAAATCAATTGAGAAGCCAGCAAGGAAGGTTGCAAGCAGAGAAGGATGGAGGGGAAGGGGTAATTTTTCATTTTAAAGACTTTAGCTCTGTTCTTGCAGCATCTCCCGTAGAGCTGAAATCTTCAGCAGGCAGCTTTTTGGCTCTTTCTACTTAACAACCCAGGAAATAGCTTATTGACTGCAACCAGGAATGCTGTGATTGCAGTCACTGAGTGGAGCAGTCATATGGGCATCTCACTTAACAACCAGCAACCAAGATTTCAGTCTCAATTGTGGCTATAAGTTAAGGACTACCTGCACCTTGAAAATATTTACTGACCCCTCGCATCCTGGACATAAATTGTTTCAACTTCGACCCTCAAAACGACACCATAGAGCACTGCACACCAAGACAACTAGACACAAGAACAGTTTTTTTCCCGAACGCCATCACTCTGTTAAACAAATAATTCCCTCATCACTGTCAAACTATTCACTAAGACTGCATTACTATTACTATTAGTCTTCTCATCGTTCCTATCACCCATCTCCTCCCACTTATGACTGTATGACTATAACTTGTTGCTTGTATCCTTAAGATTTATATTAATATTGTTTCCAGATTGCTTATTTGTACCCTATGACAATAATTAAGTGTTGTACCTCATGATTCTTGACAAATGTATCTTTTCTTTTAGGTACACTGAGAGCATATGCACCAAAGACAAATTCCTTGTGTGTCCAATCACATTGGGCCAATAAAGAATTCTATTCTATTCTATTCTATTCTATTCTATTCTATTCTATTCTATTCTATTCTATTCTATTCTATTCTATTCTATTCTATTCTACCTAGACAGCATAACTAGAATAAATTCTTAACTTTTCTGTAGTTGTAGCCTCATTGCAGAACTAATTTTTCATCAAGAAGCTTGATTCAGCTGCCCAGAATCACTTTTCACTTTTTTATGGGCAGCATAAAAAACTTAATAAATAATCAGTTCATAGACACTTTTTATATTCCAAATGATGGTGAACTCTCTATAAATTCTTGCAGTTTGGAATTAACCATTTTTAGCTGTTTTCTACTGTTGGAATATCTGGATATTTTTAATTTATATTTTATTGTTTCAGTGCTTGCTTGCATTAAAAATGCCTTGTTTAAAATTATATGATTGAATAAATGTATATTGTTACATTCAATGTCTGTGAAATATGGGAATGAGGGGATGAGATACTGAACATCTGTTGTTCAATATCTTGGCTTGATATGAAACTGGTACCTATCATTTCCTGGTGAATCAGAGGCTTCCTGAGTTAAAGCTGAGGAAAAGAGAAGCAAAAAGATGCTTCCATGTTTCAGTTTTAGTCTATACAGGTTCATTTGAATTCAGTAATTAAAAATATACAAGACACAACAGCAGTTTTAAATATTTCACCTCTTTTATCTTTAGGTATGCTTCGCTCTTGAACTTGGCTGCGGTAACAAGAATTTCAGGATCAAACACAAGTTGAATAAAAGCTTTTAAATTAGGCCAAAATATCAGTTGTGTGTTGCTAAGAGAAAATATTATTTTCCATGACATTTCAAAAGCTTCTATGCATAGCGATTCAGAAGATTCCATAAGCTAAAGGCAAGCAGAAATCACATTTAGTTCCAAGACAAGACCAAATTTAAAATACATCATAAAATCCTGCATTGTTTTGTAGGAATTACCTTGGAAACAAATATTTTCATGCAGTGAAAAACTGGTAAAACATGGTCAGAAGGAAGAATCATTATTGCTTCTAGTGCAGACTGTAACATTCTTTTGTAGTCCTGAACATCATAAAAATGTTGTTCTAAATGTTTGTCCTTGGGAAGATTTTGATAATTGTTGAGAACAAAATGAAGACAAACCCACTGGTCATGTATGTAACGTGCTACAATTTTCCCCCATCCTTCATGAGATGCTGCTTCTTCAACTGAACTGTAAAAAAAAAATCAGATTACAATGTTGAGTAAATTTTAATATATAAATTATTATATATTATAGATAATAACAAGATATATTAAAAGTAAAAGAAACAGAAATGGCAATTTCTGCATTAGCGCAAATCTGCCAAACCTATATTTAGAAGAACATACATTTACATAAGTTTTGTCAGGTTTTAATTAACCCCTAAAAGGAATAATAGCTAGACACCAATAATTAGAAAGTCATAAAAAAATCTATAAAATATTTTGGTTTTTAAGGTAGACATTAAAAGGTAGACTATTACTAATGTAATAAAAATATTTCAGTACCGTAGAAAAAAAAAGTTTAACAATATATGTACCTATTTTGTTCCATGTTGTTAGGCTTCTTTAATACATGGTTAAGTTGGATGCTGAAAATAGCCGTTTTAAAGGAGTCAACAGCTGGTAGAAACTGAAGTTGAAGATCTGGCTTCTGATCCATAATTTCACAAACAACCCTTAATGCTGCCAAACTTACTACCTTCTGAATCTGTTCTTCAAGTTTTATGTCCTAGAAGGTGTAAATACAATGGTCTGGTTGTGTTGCTTTTTAAAAAAACAAACAAACTGTAAAATATTAACATAGGGAAATTTGTCCTAATTTGAACATAGTAACAAATGTACTAATTGGAACATACAGTAGGTAACATTTCCTTCTCGGATAAACAAAAACTTAAAACTCCTAGCTTTCTTAATCTGGCAAGTGGGATAGAGGTAAGAACCTTATCAAGCTTCGTTCTTCGCCAAACACATTTGGTTTTAACAATTATTATGATTAATTTAACTCATGTTGATTTGAAAAGGTCTACTGAATACAATTCCTGATCCATCCTATTTCTTCCAACAATTCAAGTTATGTACAATCAAGAAAAAGAAAAGCAAGCCTGGAGTCATTTGTACACAGTTTTAATACCAGAAAATCATGATAACCATCCAGCTTTATATCATCTTATCTATTTCATAACATTAACATGTTTTCTATTTTTTGTATTACCACAACACTGCAGTGTGAAAACTTTATTTGTTCCTCTGCCAATTCAAAAGCATCTCCCATGCAGTAAGTGAAAACACAGGAGAATTGCTCAGTTTATGGTGCAGTGTTATTTTCACTATTTTAATGCTTCTGACCCATTACTGATCTGCAATTGTTTAACAGAATATTTGATTTAGTTTAACATTTTTATAAAGCTTCATTCTGAGAAAATACCTGTGCCTATCTTGACAATATATTCACCATATATACTAAGTACAGCAACCAGCTGATTCTGACTGATGGTATGTTATTCAAGAACAGCTGTTGCTGGGGTTTTCTAATACTTAATATACTGGTTCTATGAAACTTCGCCAGTGATGGCGGCAGGAATGGGATGCATTTGCGGGGGGGGGGGGTTGAGCCTACTAAGTTGAAGCCCTGCCCCCTTTTTATGTGTGGCAAACTTTTTTCTAGTTAGCAGACATTGTTATTATTGGGGCAGATACTAAACCAATAAATAATGCAGATGTGGTAGCATCTCCCCCAGCATCAACAGGGAAAATCCAATAGATGCAAGCTTTGGTTCATTCTTAACTATAGGCCATTGTAAGCTCAACAATACCTTGTCATCATGTATCTCCTGCAGATTGTAGAGAGAAGTATTTATTAAAGATGAGACAAAAGTGCAGAGAAATGGTCCTTTTCTCCAGCCACTGGCTGAATAGAAATTCATTAGTTCTGACAACACTTGCAGATATAAATTACAGTGTTCCAGATGTGACATCTAAAATGAAAAAAATAAATTACTTATCTTTGCAATAATTAAAAAAACAAAAACAAAAATCTGCACATTGCTATAAGACACAATATACTGATACAATTGCCTAAACAAGTAATTTATGCATGCCGAACAAGATTTTTCTTTAAGCTCTCTAACTGATTGGCAGCTGCGGTCTTGTAATATTGTAATGCCTTTCCACTCCAAAACACTTTGCCACTTTGAATAACAAGTAGCACTTTTTGGCACAGAAAAGCCTCTCTGTATTTTATTGGATTTTCTAAGTTGCAATGAGACACAAGCAGAGCACTCATTTTTCATGATATATGCACAGATGTGCAAGCAAATATATTTGAGCAGTCAGTATATAACCAACAATTTCCTTATATTAACATCTGGACATATTATTATATAACATTTCCACACAATAGCTAATCAGCCATGGCAAACTACATAAATCAATATACATTAATTATTGTATTTGGATATGTAATACTTTTATAACTATTTTACAGATTAGAAAGATTTTAAAACTGCTGTTATAAATGATTGGGGACTTTTTAAATATTCCAAATAAGTTTATTTCAGTATACAACTTACTACAGGTGTTTGCCAGACTGGTTTCTGCACTAAATACTTACACTATTTAGTTCATTTGCAGTAAGTCTTCTGAGGAGAAAATCCAAAATACTTTCAGTGGCGAGCATAATTGACTTCTGGAGAAATACTATTATTTCATCTATATAAAGAATCATTACATTAAAACATTTAGAGTACATTTTTGCTTCTAAAGCTATATACAAATCGGATTTAGATCACTTTACCACTGAAACAGCTGAAACATACAATTAGGTAAGCAGAAACTACAATGAAAGTTCTTTTTTTGCTGACATTTTTATAATAAATAAAAACTAGAAAGTAGAATTCCTTTGTCCTTCCCCTCTCTGATCTGTCCTCCCTCTACAGAGAACAGATCTAGGAATAATGCTTCTCCCCATTACAAGAAAAATGGTACTAGAACTTTAGACCTCAAACTAGGTATTTTTAAACTATTAAGTAAAATATATTTTAAAGCAATAGCAATAGCACTTAGACTTATATACCACTTCACAGTGCTTTACAGCCCTCTCTAAGCGGTTTACAGAGTTCAGCATATTGCCCCCAACAATCTGGGTCCTCATTTTACCGACCTCAGAAGGATGGAAGGCTGAGTCAACCTTGAGCCTGGTGAGATTTGAACCGCTGACCTGCTGACCTGCAGTGGTGCACTTTAACCACTGCGCCACCTCGGCGCTAAAAAGCATCTTTTTATTCTTACTTATTTTAACAGTTGTGATAATTCAGAGTGGCCAAAACAGCTTTACGGAATGCTTGGCTGGGAAGTGTGCTCACGACTCTTCCCTCTCATCCTTCTTTTGAAAAAGCACCTTTGGGACCTGGATGACTGAGAATCTACATAGACATGACAAGATAGGATAGGATGGTAATGGCAAAACCCCAGAAGGATGAGAGGGAAGAGTCTGAGCCTAGAGTGAGATGTGCAAAGAATGAATGAATGAATGAATGAATGAATGAACAAATGAATGAATGAACGAACGAACGATTGAATGAATGAATGAATGAATGAATGAATGAATGAATGAATGAGTCTTTTTAAACAATAACAGCAAAGAAGAGGGAAAGTAGAGAGAAAATTGGTCTGCCTTGATGGGTGAGGATAAGGAGTTACTTAGATGAGAGAGGCTGAACCTGAAAGAGATGAATAGACGAGGTTCAATAAATGATCTAGTATTTTGGAATACCATAAATCTGGGCATCAACAATTTGCCTTTCTGTAGGAATAAACAATTGTACATTCAAAAAGTTTTGCATGTTAAGCCTCAGATCCCAATTCACCTTATGGTACTGGAATGCCTTTGAAATGGCTGGTCAGATCACTAAAAAAGTGATTGTGTGACCTCATCTTTATTACTAACGGCAAATATTTGATCAAAATGTCATGTGCCTATCTATTCAAACAGGGTAAAGTAATTTTCATAAACTTTATGTTGCTGTTCTAATTAGAGGATCAAGAGTAATAAAGTTAACATACTGAAGGTACCACTAACCAACTTCTGGTCTAGAAGTGTTGATTGAACAAGTCTGCATTATCTTCAATAGCAGTTGTAGGCTTTTATTAATTTTCAGTGATGAGATGTAGGGATTAGTGCCAAGTTTCAGCAACACATCCAGCAGAGGATTTAAGAGAGCCTTCAGGCCAATCCGTTCGGTGCTGCTGTTGTCACTAAACAAAATAAACAATAAAAAGGGAATCACGGTCTTATACTGACTTCTGGAAAGTAAAACACCTTTTTCTAAAACAGGAGGTGTCACATAGCACTGAAGTCACACCTATATCTTCCAAACAGTAACAAGTAGGATAAAAATCACCGCAGCCTATATTTTATTATCTTGAGAGGTGTCAACACCAGAAGGCACTAGTTTTGGCATGTTTCAATGTTTCTGAGACAGGGGCATCATTTGTAGAAAGAGAATGAGACAGACTGAATATTTAAATCAGACTATTATTTTAAGAATATGTTACAATCAATTATCAGAAAGAGAGGACAAATCCTTAAATATTTCCAAAGAAAACGAATATATTACTAAGTTAGAAAGCCTCCCTGAGTTCTGACGAGATTGGTCCTTGTTAACCTATTTTGAATCTAATGAAATAATCTTATACTTACTTATGTGTGTGCCTTATCTCTTCCACATCTGCAGCTAGAAGAATCATTGTAGCCACCCGTTTAGCATCAAACCAGTCTGGAAGACAATCTTCTGCTGCTATGGAAAAAAAACACACCTTTCGAATATGAAAAGTTAGACAGGTACAAGTATATTTTAAAGTTTACAATTTCACAACAAAAATTCTCAATCTGGCTCAAAATAAAGGCTGTTGTATGTAGAATTTAAAATACTTTTTTAAAAATTGCACCCATTGATATTGAGAAGCTGCAATAAATTTTTATTTTGGTTTTGGTTTTGCAAACATAAAATTTAATATTCAAATGTAATGATTTTTTTTTCAAGATGAGCAACTGACCACGGCTGCCCAATGAGAAATTAATTCCACTTTTGAGTATTCTAATTACTCATTAAGCAAGTAGTGGTAAATATGTAAGTTTCTTTTTCTCTTATATAAAATTATCTTTCTTGAAAATTTGTAATAAGCCCAATGGTGAATGCATTATACATTAGGAATCAACTATTTTATAAATGTGTCCCTACTTTAACATTATTATTACATGATACTTACAATTGGTAAGAGGTGTTTTAAGATAGTCCTCCACAAGAAGCTGCACATAAGCACCTAATGCTGTTTTATCTTGTGGGACTTCGCAGTTTAAAGTCTTTTGAAAGTACTTGTCATTTACGTGCAACCAATCACAAAGCTGAGCAAAACAAAAATTAAACACCATTTTTATCTCTTGCATTATTTTTCTATAAACCAGTAAATGCAACTATATGGTAGTATGTTAACCTCAGTGGGAGGGGAGAATAATGTTAAATCATAGACAAAACAGTTAGCATGGGCAGGAATGCTGATTCAACCTGAATTCAACTACTGTAAGTTTGCAATTTGACATTATAAACATAGCATCATGGGTACATCTCCCAGACAAATGGGCATAAGAACATGGGGGGAAATGTGCTATGCATATGGGCTTCTGATCAGAGTACTGATATTGTATAATCCAGGGGTGGTATTCAGCAGGTTCTGACCAGTTCTGGAGAACCGGTAGCAGAAATTTTGAGTAGTTCGGAGAACCGGTAAATATCACCTCTGACGGGCCCTGCTCCCATCTATTCTCTGCCTCCCAAGTCCCAGCTGACTGGGAGGACATGGGGATTTTGCAGTAACCTTCCCCTGGTGTGGGATTGGAATGGAGATTTTACAGTATCCTTCCCCTGCTACCCTCACCAAGCCACGCCACGCCCATAGAACCGGTGGTAAAAAAAATTGAATCCTACCACTGATATAATCTTTCATCATGAGATTAGCAATCAGCAAAGGAAATAGTTATTGCTCGGTTACATAATAGATTTCATTTTTCTCACCATTCTCCACAAAGCAGTTCTTCTTCCTAGTGACTCCTCTGGTTTCAGATACGTAATGAAGTTTGAAATATCTGAGAGTGATACTTTTTCCTAAAGAAATATAATCAGGATTTATTACAATACTGGAAAGTAAATATTGGGTTAAGTGTCACTTTAACAGATAGAATATTTCCATATTGCATGTCTCCTTTCTTTTAACTATGAGGCATTGCCTTTTTTTGTTTTTTGCCATTGCCATATTTTTCTTCAAGAAATACCAATTCTAACCATGTTTGACAACAGTGTTTTACCAAAGCCTTATTTAGTAATGAGCTTTTAATCAATTAAATTAATCTTATCTTTTTAAAAAGGCAATCCAACTTAAATTTATAAATAATTTTTGTGTCATCTTATAAAGAAGAGATAGATTTTAGTATAAAATTTTGCTCCAAAACTCAATATAAAATTATATTATCATAATACCATATCATTCTTTTTAAATTAATAGAAATGTTTATTAAGTGCCTGCTGTTACAAAAACCAACTTGAACACATTTTGTTGCTCTTAAAAAGTTCTGTCCTACGCAAGCCCAAAACCTGAGAGAGAACTTCTACAAGATGTTTTATAGGTGGCATTTAGATCCTAAAAAATTAGCTTGTATGTATCCAAACTTACAACCTAAATGCTGGAGATGTGATTGTGTTGATGCTACGTATTATCATATATGGTGGACTTGCAAAAAGATCAAAGCATTTTGGATAAAAGTATGGTGGATTATGCAAAATATTCTTAAAAAGAAGACAAAGTTTACTCCTCAGTTATTCTTGCTAGGTATAATCACAGACTCTATGGCTATAGAGACTAATCTGATTCTGAATTTAACAACGGCAGCAAGACTGTTGGTGGCACAGTATTGGAAGAAGGAAGAATTGCCTACTATTCAGGAATGGACTTTAAAAGTAACAAACCTAGCAGAGATGGCTACAGTGTCAGCATATCTTAAGGACCATTCAGATGAGAAATACAAGTTGGAATGGAGAAGATGGATTGATTACATTCAAAATAAATATGGGACTAAGAAATTCCAGATAGTTTATGAATGAATGAGCAAGGAATGTTACAACTTATCTAAATTTACCTTTACATAAGGGGAGTTAAAGTACAAGAGAGGGATGAAGTCAAAGTTAGTTAGTTTATTTTAGTATATGGTTGCTAAATGTTTATACCCTGTATTTGCTCTGGGAGGTTGTGGGGGGGGGATGTGGAGTTGATGGGGGGGGGAATAAAATATAAATAAAAAAAATTACAATTAAAAAAAAAGTTCTGTCCTTTTGTTGCTGAAGAAAGTGTTTTGCTTCACTTGTCCATTTGCTATTTTATTTATATGAAATGAAGTGTAACCCAAGAATGTATTAGAATATTAGAACTATATTTGATGCACACATTTCAGACAAAATTGTTCAAGAACCAACTTAATCTCCACAGCCACTTTCAAGGAGGAAATACACAAAAGCATATTTTCTATCATGAACATTACATTTCAACATGCAAACTGCTAATATATTTTGGAGCACAATTCTTCATTGCATGGTCACATAGAAAAGCAAATTGCAATTATTAAAAAAAAACCAAATATAAATAAAACAGCAATCAGATTAGCTTTCTTGAGCCCAGGTTATAACAATCCTGATACATTTATGGTGTACATAAATTTGGCTTAATAAGACCAGCTTAATTCCTGACATATTTTATACCAGGAAGAACAAATTGAAGTGTACCATTTCTTGGCAATTTGCAATACCATACCTTAGACCAGCGGTCCCCAACCTTTGCAGCTTGGTGGCCTGGCTGGCGGGGGGGGGGGGGGAGTGGGGAACCAAGCCACATGAGCAGCAGGAGCATGCGTGTGCGCAGCTCAACTTGGCAGGCCGGTGTGCATGCACACAGCTCAACTTGCGCAAGTTGAACTGCGCTTATGTGTACACATGCACTGGCCCATTGCTTGCGCATGTTTAGCTGTGCGCAAGCATGCACAGCCCGGTTCCAAATAGGCTACAACCCGGTACTGGGCCACGGCCCGGGGTTGGGACCCCTGCCTTAGACATAATAATGTAGTCATGCAGTTGTTGGTTTTAATGCAAGATAAATACACATATGAAAGCTGACTTGTCTGTTTTCTTTAAAAAATTATCGCTGGGAAGAAAATTTAAATAGGAGAAATATTTCAGTTTGGATTTTCAACAAGGAATCAAACAAGTTGGGACTCTTGCATTTTTAAAGGAAAAAGTTTTATCCATGAAAGCACTAGAAAACAATTAAGTGTATGTGACAAATTGCCTTTCCTAAAATACAAAAAAAAACCTATCAGGATTGGAATACTTACTACAAAAAATGATGATTGTTATTCTATATAGCCAACATTGAATACTGTTTAAAAACTATTCTTATGCATATTACAATGTAACATGCTTTTGACTGTTTTTGCTTTGTTTTTTCCTTCAGTACATTAAAGCAAACATTTGTTTAAAAATATAATACTTACTGTATCTATTAAGTGTATAGCTGCTTTAAGAAGAAAGCACTGAGCAGCTCCTCGTAGAAGAATCTGATGTGTGATCATAGTACACTGCAGAACATTTCTGTAAATGGATCAAATACATGTTTTGAAAAGTCAAACAATGAACTGAGGATACAGAAAATTCACAGAAACAAAATTCAGTACATCACCTTAATGCAAGGAGCCCTTTGCTATCCAGTGCTCTACTCTGTGGTATATGTGCCAATGCCATGGAGAGAAACAAAACAGGAATAGCGCACCAGTGCCTAATGCTCATCTTCTGAATAAATTTTAACAAAAAGCTCCCTTTAAAGAGAAAGAAAATAGCATTGTTATCATATTGAAGATAGAGTGTTGTCTAGCTTTGGTTCTATATGGAAGCCACTTACAGACTTTTTGCTTGAGATCAAAAGAAATGCTATATTAATTTTGGTATTTGACAATTAGAATTGTTTATGATTATAGAAGTACTATGTAATAATTTCAGATCAAAAGGTTAATGTACTTTTTATCTGTAACTGTATTAAATAAAGTAGGAAGCTATTTTTTATTTTTTTCCTTTATCCTTTGTATTATGTCGCTTCCAATTTTTCTCTCCGATTTATATATTTAATGAAGTATAATAAAAATAAAGCTAATTTCAATAGTAAATAGGAATAAATATATTTTCTCAATCACAATTTAGATTGTAATCTACACATCTATAGAATCTCTTCTAATCCTAGCCCAAGAGACAGATTTTTCTGGTATAAATATACAGGATAACTGAGAGAGAGAAGGTTGTAAAATAAGATAGGGCAAGGCTAGACAACAGTATGCTGTTTTACTTGTTCCAATTTTATGACTGTTTAATATCACTTGTACACTTTCACTATCATCTCCAGATTCTGAGCCCCATTACTATGGAAAGAAGAAACAGTTTAACACAGTCGCCTCATTCGTGAAATTCAGCAAGTGATTTGGGGTTAATTTTTCTCTTTCAAAAGGCCACTGCATCTCTGATGCCATTTTTGCTACATGCCAATAAAATCTTCTGCATTATGGGTCTGTGCCTGCCCGAGAGACCTAGTGATAACGCTAGACAAACCGTGCACAAATACCAATCCCCATGACATCATCATCATCATCATCAAATTCGTATCTGCCTTTGTATCAAAAATAAAAATAAAATCAGCTAGTAATAATAAGATATCCTGAAGCAGAGAACTGACATGTATGCTATTCCAAAATAATGCCATTAACTACACATACTTTTTTCACTTTCTGGAAGGCTTGTGAAGAAAGTCGCCATGAAATTCTGCAGAATTATTCCTAATGGTGGACAAGTTCCCATAATCTGACCTGATACCCTGTTAAGTAAAAGCAAAGAGATAATTTAAAGAAATTCGGTGCCAAGGCTACAATTTAATTTTATTACAACGCTTTATTGGGCTATCGAATAAATTTGCAGATTATCAAAACCTTAAACAGAGATACGTTTCATGCTGATAAATAACTAAAATATTAGAAGAGTTCCCACAGTATTCATTTGGTCTGATTGTGAGATAAGAGAGTGTAAAGCTGAATTCTGTGCATCCTGCTTTCCCTAGTACAGGGGTCCCCAAACTTGGCAACTTTAAGACTTGTGGACTTCAACTCCCAGAATTCTCCAGCCAGCTCTGCTTGGCAACTTTAAGACTTGTGGACTTCTGGACAGCTATGCTGGCTGGAGAATTATGGGAGTTGAAGTCCACAAGTCTTAAAGTTGCCAAGCTTGAAGACTTCTGCCCTAGTAGATTCTCAAACTTAAAAAGAAAAAAAGACTCATCTCCCTTGCCGGAATGGGGCAAACTGTAGCTCAGAGAGTTCTGCAAGACAAAAGTTTCTCAAAATTAGACATTTTGCCGCAGCAGAATTCCCATTCATTAAAGCTGCCTATGGGAGAGTTCTTCTTCTTGGTCTCATATCACATCTAACTAAATCAGGAAGTTCCCCCACCCATAAGAGTGGATGTACAGGAGGCTATCGGGGTAAGATCAGGCAATAACACCAGTTTTCACCACCTCTTTGCACCCAATGATTCATGGATACCTCTCTTGACTGGGGGAAAAAAAACAATTTAAATCAGATAACATTCCAAAAGCATGCTATCCTCAAAGAACAGACAACCATTTTCTGAATAAACAAACTCACTTCCTGATTCACTTGTTTTTGACAGCTTTGGACCCCTTTCCGATTATTAAATATGTTGAGAAGGAAAGTACATCAAAACTGAAGCCTATGTCTTAAAATTAAAGTTTTGACCTTTAAAGCCCTACATGGCTCAGGGCCAGGTTACCTTCGGGACCGCATCCTATCACATACCTCCCTACGACCAGTTAGGTCCCACAGAGAGGGCCTCCTCCGGGTCCCGTCAGCCAAACAATGTCGGTTGGCGGGGCCGCGGGGGAGGACCTTCTCTGTGGGAGCCCCGTCCCTCTGGAACCAACTCCCACCAGAGATCCGGACCATCCCCACTCTACTGGCCTTCCGTAAAGCTGTGAAAACATGGCTCTTCCGACAGGCGGGGTGAACAAGGAGATCAGATTCCCCCATGAATGGTGTTTTGTTAATGTTTTAATATTGTCTTACTTTTTAAATTGTTATTATTGCTTTTAATGTACGTTTCTTATCCATGTTGTACGCCGCCCTGAGTCCTACGGGATTGGGCGGCCTATAAGAGTGTAGAAATAAATAAATAATAAATAAAATGATAGCATTGTTTTAAAAAGAAGGCCCTCAATGTATATGTGTGTGTGTGACAGAGAGAGAGGGGGAGGAGGAGGAAGGGAGGGAGGGAGGGAGGGGGAGAAGAGAAATCCAGCCCCCTTCAACCCGCATGATATAAGTCTAACCATTTAACATCAATTGTATCCACTATGGCCCTTGACCTCTCAGAAAAGATAAATTTGACTACTTCTGCACTATAAAATGAATTCACTAGCAATAGTGGCATCCAAGAGAACTATTTTCTGGAGTTTCTCTTACTTCTTTTCTCACTGTGTTAAATGTAGGTGCATCAAATATTAATGAGGGTGTTATTTTTTTCTCCTCCCTATTCTTCCCTATTCTGACTATAGTTCAACTGCTATTAAAGATAGATACAAATATGCAGTTCTTCCCCAAAGTGCAATAAAAGCTGAAACAAAAAAAACCTTATCTTTTAACATCTACAAAAATTCTCTTACTGAGTTTTTCATTAAACAATGTATTTACCTGCTATAAAGAGAACTTTCTGAGAGTGCATCCATTAAAGGGCCAATAATGAACTAAACAAAAGAAATTAGATTTTCATTAAAAGAAATGAAACAGACATTAATTGCAGTTTATTTGTTCTGCAGTACATATATTTTTAGATATAGGCATAGTACAGTTAATCAGGGAACAATTACCGTATTTTTCTGACTATAAGACGTTCCGGACTATAAGACGCACATTAGCTTTAGAGGAGGAAAACAAGAAAAAAAAATCTGCCTCTGCCTCCCAGCATCCATCCGGTATTCATCTGGCTAGCGTCCTTGCAGCAAACAGCCTGGTCAGCTTCAGCATGTTATCGCAGCCCCAGCACGTGGCTCATCAGGGCTCCACTCCATTGCGCCCACCACCGGTCAACTGAGCTGAGCTACTGCCACGGCTGGGAAACACTGGAGCCTTCGCTGCTGAGCAGCTGATTGGCGGTTGGATCGGCCTCCTGGAATACCGCCGATCAGCTGTTCTAGGCGGCGGGGATCACCACTGCCACCTATTGCCACTGCCACCTATCATCGCCACTGCGCAGTTCGCTGCCGCCGCCATTCAACAATTGGCAGCGGCAGCGGTGATTGGCGGCAGCGATGGCGATCCCCGCTGCCTAGAACAACTGATCAGTGGTATTCCAGGCAGCCGATCCAACCCACCAATCAGCTGCTCAGCAGCGAAGGCTCCAGTGTTCCCCTGCGGCAGCGAACAGCAGCAGCGGTGACAGGCGGCCGCCACCGCACCAACCCCCCTTCCCCCCCGCTGCAATATTCACTCTATAAGAGGCACAGACATTTCCACCCACTTTTCTGGCGGGGAAAAGTGAGTCTTATAGTGCGAAAATTACGGTAAAATCTTCAGGTAAGATTATACAAGAACACTAGCTTCAACTTCTGAAAAATAAGTAAAGGAATTATGAAGCAGTTATATAAAAAGACTTAAAACATTTTGTCCCAAGGGGATAGTGGCAACAGATAGCTAGGCCTTCTTTAGAGCAGTGGTCCCCAACCTTTCCAGCTGTGTGGACCAGCAGCGGTAGCAGCGGAGGGGGAGAGGGGGGAGGGTTCCGCATGAGTGGTGGGAGAGCATGCATGAGCTTCATTTGTGCAAGCAGTGGGCATGCGGGCGCACCCTACTCGCACAAATTGAGCTTCACTCACACATGCTTGCCCACTGCTCATGCAAGTGGAGCTGCACGTGCGCGCTCACCCGTCGCTTGTATGCCCTGTTCCAACCAGTTCATGGCCCACTACCGGGCTACAGCTCGGGCTTGGCGATCTCTGCTTTAGAGGATTAATAAAAAGTATCTTATATGGATAGGCAGTAAACCTTACCTCTGAAAATCCTTGTGATGAGGGAAGACATTTTCTTTGCCAGATTTCAAGAAAGTGGATGACACTTTCCTTTGCCAATGTCTTATTTTCACTCTCAAACATTCTTTTGTAAATGCACATATGCCATGAAGGATGGAACACCCAACAACCTGTTATTAAAAAACAAATATGTACACTTTGCATAAGCTATTTCACTTGATTGCATGTCTGAACAAATAATTTAATTCGTAAGAGCTGATTATTTTATAGAGTTTTAGAAATTATAAGAAACATCACAATGAAAACAATCTACAAAGAAAAACAATGTTAAAAATGAGGACCTCTTGAAAAGGATCTCTTCTCTGATCCTTAATACTGTAGTGGTTTACACAAGACAAGCAGTTACTTAGATAGTCAGAAATTAAACTAATCAAAACTTTAAAGATAAAAGATGAATGCCTTTAACTGGGTCTAGAAAGAAATGGAGAGATTAATATCTATCAATGTAATATAGCAGTTATTACTAAGTAAAACTTCTGGATCAGAGGTGAAATTCAGGAGGTTTGGACAGGTTCTATAAAACTGGTGGCGGCGATTATGCGCAGTTCAGAGAACCGGTAAATCGCACCACTAACTGGCCCTGTCCCGCCCCTCCCACTCCCTCCTTCTCGGGCTCATACACACAGAGCAAACATGAGAAGAAGGCGAGAAGCAGCCAGGTTGAACGCTAGAAGACTTGGCCAAACTTTTCTGTCGGTTCTGTGGGCATGGCTTGGTGGGGTGGTGCCGCCCCACCTTGCCGTGATGTCAAGTTGGCCACGCCCACTCAGTCATATGACCACCACCACCAAGCCACGCCCACAGAACTGATAGGGGGGAAATTTGAATGTCACCCGTTCTGGATGCAATATAATTGAATGTAGAGTTCAAAAGTCACACTAGAGGAGACAGGATAGAGCTCCACTTCCCTAGCTAACAGTCCTTTTCCTAGGGTAGCTGAGGAAATCTTGGGGCTGGCATTGAACAACCTAAACATTTTCATTCTGCAGGATTTCACTAAAGAAGCAAAAGTGACGTATAACATCATCTGATCATCTAATCATTACTCTACCGGTATAAGAGTACTGAGGACTGTCTGACTGTCCGTCAATCTCACCTCAGTGATGATTGGCAGATGTCACAAGTTGCGTTAAGTCGTTAGTTGCAAAATGGTCAAAGATTGCTTAGTTGAAAGTTGGCTTCAGATGTGCAGCAAGGCACATTCTTAAACTAATATTCTGTTTGGGTACAGCTGGTACCATGATGGTGAAACAGTGGCCTCCAATATCAACATAAGAAGAGAGAATGGGTTAGGGCAGGTGTGTCAAACTCAAGGCCCGGGGCCCAGATTCGGCCCTCAGGGTGCTTAGATGTGGCCCGCGGGGCTGCCCTGGAAACAGCAAAGGACCGGCCCGTGATGAGCTCCGTTTTCGCTGGCAGAGGGTTGCAGGAAGCCATCGCAGCTGAAAACGGAGATTGGGAACCGGCAGAGTTTTCGCCAGCAGAGCGCTCGGGCCTCCACAGGCGCCCCCGACATGAGTGACGTCAAACTGGCCATGCCCACCCTGGTCCTGTGAAGTCAAACACAACCCTGATGCAGCCCTCAATGAAACTGAGTTTGACACCCCTGGGTTAGAGTTAGTGGATAAGATGAAAGTACTGATATGGTCCAAGGTCTACTTGCAATCAGACTAGGTCAATTGGCAAAAATGCTAACTTATGAAACAGAAAATCCAAGCAGCAAATCTCTGAGCAGCCCTTGAGATTATTCCTGCCCCCAAACTCTAATGCGTCTAGGTCCACACTGGTTTGTTTTAAACCAATACCAAATCCTATCATTAAGTTTCTTTAAGGAGGTGCTCATGAGCAGTAAAACTATTTTGCAGAATGGACTAGCAAAAGAAAAAACAAGCATGGGTCTTCTTTTTCCATCCCCAAACATAGCATGGCTCTGAGGGACAGATCACTTCATCGTGAACCAAATGTTTTTTATATTCTATAAATATTTAATTTAATTAATTTAATTTAATGGATTTGTATGCCGCCCAACTCCCTAGGGACTCAGAATGATTGCCTTGTGGATAGAAAGGTGGGATATGTATCAAATGAATTAAAATGATGGTTTTATATTTCACTCAACCAACAATGTAATCTCTGACAGGGAAATACCAAGATGAACTAACGTCAAGACTGAATGGATTCTTTATAAGGGCTTGCATTTTTATATGCTTGTTACTAACTACAAAGGCTAAAAATATTTCTAAAGGTCCTGAATAATCAAGCACCAGTAAATTTTGCAGAACTAAAAATAAATTCAAAAACTTACTTGCTGATACTGAACAACATTAACAGGACTTATCTTACAAAAAAAATATTACCTTTTTCTTCTGATATTGCAAGTTCATACAAGCTATTCAACTTTGGTAAAACTGGCTTTATTACATGTATCTGAAATTGGAAAACAGAAATTACTATACTAATATGCTTTATAAATAAAAAGTATAATCATAGTTAAGAGATAGATATCAAACTTTTAAGACTTGCATAACTGTAAGTGATGGGGGTCATGAAAATCTTAGCATAAATGTTCTATGTAATTCACACATAGGATTTCCTTTATGTACCTTACATTTTAAGTCATTCTGCTTTTAAGTCCTTTCAACAAATTTTAAGAAAAAATATAATTACTAAGTTTGAATAATTCCCTCTATTTTCAAATTCCATCCATGTTCTCTGAAGGTAGAACATGAAAGCAATAACTTCTATAAATGTTAATGTATCCATTTACCAATAAAATAGTTGTGACACCTCAATTCCTGCCTTCATCTACTTCTTGTATCTTACAACTATATCAAACCCTCACATAATTCAGTATAAATTTAGTAAATACTGTAAATAAATTGTTTATAACAAAACCAATGCTTTTTAGTAACTATATTTACCTGATTTCCTTCCAAAGTCTCCATTATTAAAATATAATTTTCCCAAAACTGAGTAAATTGATCTTTTTTTTCAGCACACCACCAAAACAAACAAGATCCTATAAGAGAAGTAAATAAGATGTTTTAGTCTTTTAAGCAAAGATACAGAAATAATCTTATGCCTAAATTAATGTCAATAAGACAAAATAATAAAGCAACCTTTGACCCCTTCAAATAATAGCAATAGCACTTAGACTTATATACCGCTTCATAGTGCTTTACAGCCCTCTTTAAGGGGTTTACAGATGCAGCATATTACCCCCAACAATCTGGGTCCTCATTTTACCCACCTCGGAAGGATGGAAGGCTGAGTCAACCTTGAGCAGGTGAGACTTGAACTGCAGAACTGCAGCTAGATACTAGAAAAGGTCTTTCAATACAAGTTGTCCAAGTGAGCAACCAGAAATAATGCAGTAAGAGCATAATTCTATTTCTCTTTGGAATTCGCAATGATTTATCATAGAATGATAAATTTTATAAAAATGTACCAGTATAAAAAATTTAAATTTAAAAATATATATATAAATGGTTCATCACTTATTGCTTTTATGTACACTGAGAGCTTATGCACTGAAGACAAATTCCTTGTGTGTCCAATCACACTTGGCCAATAAAGAATTATATATGTAGAAAGAACCCCATTCAATTTCTCTCTCCCTCTCCTAACAAGCCCTATACTGGTACTGCATTAATTATATGCCATTGATTTGTTGTCAACTCTTACAATCAAACAGAGAGATTTTATCCAGGACAATCTGTTCCCAATATGGCCCTTTAGGATTCCCAATGGTATACCCATTGCCATTGCAATTTAATTCATCCTCCTTCCCTTCCCCCCCTTTGCCAGTATTATAGACTTCTCAAACACTATTACTAATCTCAACCCAATAAAATAGCTATACATTATGTAGATTGGAGGCTTTCTTGCATCTCATTTGTTATTCACTAGATAATTCTTTTTTATCAGCATCCATCATATAGACTACTCTTACATATTTCCCAACTAGGTTGCATCCCACAGGAACAAGTATGAAGCAGGTTCTCCTAGAATCTAGATCAATGTATTGAAGTTTGACAGGGCATGGAATGGCTGTGACAATGAAAAGATGTACTACTATAATTTTCTTTTGTACTTAACCAATTTTTGGCTTACCTCATTCTATTTGAAGCTTAGGCTAGCATTTCCATTCATTGTTTTTAATGCAAACCCAAGTTCATTCTTAATGAAGCATTAATTTCACTAGCAATTGAATGAACAATGAACCAATACTGTAGTCCTTACTCTCCTTATAGTTCTATCCATCTTCTTTTATCATGGGAGTCCATGATGGGACCCTTTAAAAAAGCTATTAATCTATTTCTGCACATTGTCTTGTGACATGATCTCTGACAGAAAAGAATAATTGTTCTCTTAAATGATCTATATTATAAATCCTTAGTTCCACTTTTTGCCCTTATCTGAGCAAATTTAGAAAATCCATAGAGGCATATTGCCATTGTTTTCTCAAGTACATTTACTGATATCCTCCATCTTTGACTGAATCCAACATACCTACTATTGATTTTATTATTACCCAAAGCAATATTTGATTAAAAATAGTTCCAGCAATTTGGACCTCCTTATCCAGGATTTTACACATGTCAACTAATATCCCACCAAAGACTTTTTTCCAGATTATGTAAGGAGTTTCAAATACTATCCTTTTCACACAGGGAAGTCATTTTGACTGCTATCTTCTGCAATGTTTCCAGAATGATTATACTTCCCCCCCCCCCAAATGTGAACAGAATTATATATGTTCCAGATACATATCTGCCACGGATCTGTATAAGGCCATTACAATTTTGTGTCATACAATCTTTTCAGTTCCCGACCATAGTATTTGCCCAATTATAATATTATCCAATTTTAGCAAAATTGACCAAGCTGCTTATGGAATTCATTTCAGAGTGGAATGACTGTGGAGAAATAGTTTGATCATCATTTATTTGTCATTTATGGTCACTTAATGTTAAGTACCTTCTGACACCTGCAAGATTTAAATGCACAATAATTCTACGGTACTCCAGATTTAAAGAAATTTACTATGCCATTCCAAAACCTGTCCAGCTGGCCTTGGGCTGGAAAGCCAGCACAAGCATGCCTTTTCTCACAATCATTTCACATACTAAATGCTTGCAAGAGCGGGCTTTGGGTTTACCATACGCCATTCAGAGCCGATAGATACCATTGCCATCGTCCAGGCTACACCTGCACTCCAAGGCCACTTTATCAGATACATCGACGGCTTTCTTCAACAAATACCGGGCTCTTTTCCGGCACAGAGCATCGCTCTCGGACAGTCCCTTTTGCACCACTTCCCAAAAGTTGCAAGAAAGCCTCGCATCCACGCCATCCGTGACACCGTCCAGTCGGGGAAACAGGACGTCGGGGAGGGCGCTCAGGACGAGCAGAGTCCGGTTCACCCGCGGGGCATCGGCGAGGGGCGACAGCACCAGGCCTTCCCAGATGAGACTCAGGGCGGCGCCGTTTCTTCCTAAAGCCGGCAACAACCTGCCGCCCACCAGCAACGCTTTCTCTTCCTCCTGCTCGTCTTCTCCCTCCCCACGCAGCAGCTTCAGGGCGGCCGCCACGGTTCGCCTGAGCAGCGCGGAATCCTCCAGCCAAGGCGCCGCCGCGCACAGGACCTCGACGCTGCCCTCCATTTGCGAAGCCTGAATCCCGGCCCAGGTTTCCAGCACTTCGCCGGCCAACCGCTCAGCCAGGCGGGGTCCGCAGACCAAAACGCAGGAACGCACCGCTCCACCGGCGGCTGTCACGAATCGCCGCCATTTCTCCGGGCTCTCACCCGCCGGTACGCCGCTCCCGCTGAGAAGCGCCGGGAGGCAGCGGTGCAGCGCCAGCTCCCGGGCCGCCCGTTGCGCCTCTTCGCCCCGGTTGCTCGGCCCCACACGTGTCGCCCGTTCCAAAAGGAAACGCAATGCCTCCGCTCGCTCGAGGGTGAGCGCACCCTCTTCGCCGCACACCGCCCGCAGCCACGCACCCCAATCGGGGCACTGGGAGAGCAGCGCGTCGGCCAGCACCGCATCCATGGCGAAGGGGAGCAATCGGCCTAGCAGTCAATTAACGCGCGGCCTGCTCTGCCCGGTACTTTTCCCCAGCAGCCTTTGCGCTGAAGGTGGCTATAAAGAAGGACTAGCCTGGTGATAGGTCTAGCTTGCGCTTACTAGGTTTGTTTTGGCTAGGCTTTTGCTGTTCGCTGTACTAGGCAGCTGTGAGGCAGGAATTCAGCTGGTGAAGCCATTACCTTTCTTGTATTACACAGTATCGCTAATTTATCTAATACATGAGGTACGTCTACCACTTATAGGCAGAGTTAGGATTAGGTTAAGGATTTTGGTTAGGGAAGGTGAAGCCCGGTACCTTAAGCCGAGGAAAGGAAACCCTTTAGGCAAGGTAAGGATTTAGCCGGCAAAAAGTATTGTTGCACACTTAACCGCTAGTTTATAAATGCTGATAAACAGATGCTAAGATTACGATTGCATTATAATGAGAAGCAAAGTTCTTATTGATATTTTACTCATCAACCTGCTTATGATACCTTATAATGAGGGTTGCTTGCAGTGGGAGTTGCCTTGGTCATGTCTTAATTCCTGTGCAGCCCTTGGGCGAATCCCAATATCCCATACATTAGATAAGGGTAATATTTTATATATTGATGATACTAAGTCTTTGTGCGTCTTTGCTGTGAAGATAGTACAACCTTGTGCTAAAAGCAAAATGTATGCAAACTAAGATCTTGTGGTGGAGATAGGTTCATAGAAAAGGTTCATAGGTTGCTATAAAATGGCTATTTACACTCTAGATGCAGCTCAAGAACTCAAACCATGTTTTTACACAAATATATAGCTATATTTGCAATTTAAGAGAAAGGTTGTTGAGTTGACTTAATTTCTTTACAGCATTCTAGGGAACCCAGATTACTCTTAACTGTATACATGTTACTTTATTTATCGATCTATTTGGTATGAAGTGAGCATTCAAGCATTTCTAACATCTTTTTAGAGAAATAAAATATATATTTTCTTCTATGTATCCATATCTTGATATTTTGACAAAACTATTTTTGATATAGCAAAACTATGTTTTGATATAAAATGACCTGCTAAGAAAATCAAATAGACAAAATCCATATTTGGTTTTTCAAGTAACTTATACTTCATTTTATATAATGGCATAATTGGTAAAAAGTAGTTGCATTTTTATCGCACAAACAAAATGTTTTAGGAGGATGTGTTCAGCTATTAGATAAATTTCTAATTTGTTGGCTCAATCTGATTAGAGGTAGACATTTTGCTTGATTGGGCAAAATATAGTCAAGCTGTAGCCCAAAATGCTGGCTTTTCCTCCTCATATTCTGCAAAACTGAAGCTATCCAGAAAAAAAAGTTGCGGAAGACCTGTCCAACATTCAAGCTGAACATTTTCTTTAGAATCTATCTTCAAGCATTCTCTTTACGGAATAATCAGGAGTCTGGTGGCACATCTTCTAACATTGTTATTAAAAAGCATACATTTTTGTGAGCTGCAGATCACTGCAAGAGATGCATAGACTGGCTAGAACAGGGGTCCCCAACCCCCAGTCCATGGACTGGCACCGGTCCATGGCATGCCAGAAACCAGGCGACGCAAACAAGTGAAGGCCCATCCATGGGATGCAGGCAGCGTAGAAAACCACACCCCCTCCGGTCTGCGGAGAAACCTCTCTCCATGGAACCAGTCCCTGGTGCCCAAAAGGTTGGGGTCCACTGAGCTAGAAGACTGATACAGGATTTAAATTGATGAAAGGCCAGGGAAGGAAATTCACATAAAGGCTTTAGGCAATTTCAGAAGGTTTCAACAAAAATGGGTTTTTAACACATTACAATTGTTTTGATAAGTATTTGTAATCTATCTAACATGCAGTCTGCATAATCAAGCTTTTTTCCACATTCTTTCCCCCTTCATAACATTAATTGAGGCTACCAGGCTCCTCTGATTTTTTGCTGTTGTAGATTAACACGCCTCTCTTTCTTCATATTCCTTTTGCAGTAATCTTTGAACTTGCATTGACACCCAAAAATATGCAAGTAGGTAGAAAATAAACATTTTTAAAGAGTGGTTATGACCCCCCCCTCTTTCCCAAGCTGGTGGAAAGGGGGTAGTGTGAAAATCCTTTGAAACAAGTTTTATCAGAGAAATGTCAAAGTCTGCTGAATGCTGTATACAGTCATGCCTGATTGTTCTATGGGTTGTAGTGTTTGCTTTTCAAAGGAGGAGTAATCATACCTGGAAGGGAATGAGTTTCCTGTAGAAACCTCTGATCATTTGACTTGATCTTCACCCTGCGGAAGGAATTGCTATGTGGGGGGAAAGGGGTGGGGGAGGACCTGTGAAGCTACAGCCAGAAGGAAATTGCAAAAGCAGGGAGGAATTTACAGGCTCCAGGTTGGAAGAGACATGGTGCAGCTTTGATGGAAGAACTTCAAAAGCAATATACCGCCTGCCTAGAGTTTTGCAAATGAAGTTAATAAAAGGCAGGGGTCCCAAACACTTCAGCTCTTCAACTTCTTCATGTAGTTTCAGATTGTTCATTAATCCACAAACATTTATTATATGAAAATAATAAATTTAATAAATAATACTTTAACTCATAGTGCCATGAATATTAACTCAAAGCCACTTTTGCTTGTGGCTTACTATCCAATCCCAGGTAAGTCTATCTTGCCATCGGCTGGCTCACCTTCAGGACTAAAGACTAGCATGTGTAGAGCTCTATGGAGGCCCCAAAAAGATTAATTAAGCCCAAGTGATCTTCAATCATTTATCAACCATCTGTTGAGTCCCAGACATTTACTGACCCCCTTTTGACCCCGAGTTATTTATTTACCCCTTGGATAGTCCCATTGACCCTTGAGTGACGATATTTACTACTTTGGGGAACCCTGATATAAGACAAGGAATAATATGTGCTCTCATGCCCATAGCAGCCCAGGCAAGAAAAACATCCTTTTCTAATTTTTCCTGACTTTCATGAGAGAAATAACTGGGAGGGGGGGAACAATATGCAACTCATGTTTTCCCTATCTCATTCAAAAATCAACCTTGTCTGTCCACAAATTGTAATAAAAAAGACGAACAAAAAAATGAATCCTCATTTTCACATGGCAGATATGCCTCTAAGAACACAGTTTTTTTCTCTTCTGGCTGCAGTGAGAAGTAAGCAAGCAAGCTAGCTCATCTTTTTTCATTAAAAAGTAAGGTTTTGATTTTGTTTCTTTTCAAGAAAAATGTGTACAAATTATTTACTATTTTCAGATGCCCCAGTACTGCAGAGTTTGATAACTTATGAACTGACTTAAGTTATACTGTATTGCTTTGATTTGGGATTCTACGTGACTACTTATCTTCTATATAGTATTGCTCTTTCCTCAGTGCATTCTTTTTTATATATTGGTGAAACAAAAGAAAATTATGAGCCCTTGGAAGAAGAGGTGTGCTGGTGAGATTTAATCACCCCCTTCCAGTTAATAACACATTACTATGAGATTGATCTGGCAGAGAATTGTAACCAGAACCTTGGATTGCATTCAGAACCCCAGCTGACAGTAGGTACAGCCCGCAAAGCAATGGGGACATAGGTAGTGCATTGCGGTGGTCCAATGAAGGGGAAACAGAGAGATAGTTTGGTCTAGCAGTTAAGGCACTAATCTAGAAAGTGGGAGAACCTGAGTTCAAGTCTCTCCTTAACTATTAAAGCCAGCTGGGTGACTTTGGGCCAGTTTGTTTGTTTGTTTGTTTGTTTGTTTGTTTGTTTAATCGTTCTTATGGGCCGCCCCACTCCCGCGGGACTCTGGGCGGCATACAACATAAGAAAACAATTCATAAAAACAATAATAAGATAATTATAAAAATTAAAAAGACATAAACCAACATTTGTACATGGGGAGACCAGAGATGTTCTTATTGGTCTCTATTTCACCCTGCCTGCAGGAAGAGCTATGTTTTCACGGCTTTATGGAAGGCCAGCAGGGTGGGGATAGTCCTGATCTCTGGGGGTAGTTGGTTCCAGAGAGATGGAGCTCCCACAGAGAAAGCTCTCCCTCACGGTCCCTCCAACCAGCATTGCTTGGTTGATGGGACCTGGAGGAGACCAACTCTGTGAGACCTAACCGGTCGTAGGGAGGTATGTGGTAGGATGCGGTCCCGGAGGTATCCTGGCCAGTTACTCTCTCTCAGCCCAACTCCCAGAGTTGTGGGGAAAATAGGAGGAGAAAGGTGCGTTGAATATTTCTGCCACCTTGAGTTATTTGTAAAATAATAAAGGTGGGATAAAATGAATGAATGCCCTGGTTTGGGAATGGGTGGAACTTACATACCACATAAACCTGTACAAAGACCGGCTTGGCCACAGCTGCCACCAACTGTTTGAGTAGGAGCTATAAGTCCAAAAGGATCCCCTGACTGCATACCAGTCTTGCATGTGGCAAAGTCATTCCATTAAAGATTAAAGCTATGATGTCCCCAGAAGCAGGAAGCTCAAACAAAGTTACTCATATATGTCAAGACTGAGCCCAAATGTGTTCTTCCCCATTTCAGCTCATAATCTCCGGGCTCTTGGTCAAAACTTTGTTAGCCCAATATGTATAATTGGATATCATCAGCAAACTGATGACACCACAGCCCAAACTCTTGGTAGGCTCAGTGGTTTCATGTAGACTTTAAACAAAAGGGGATAGAGGCCGATGCAGCATCCACAAGTGAGGGCTGTGGACATAACCTCTTCTTTTCTCAACACTGATTGAAACCTGGCACAAACCTTTGCAAAACTGTGCCTTCCATTCAATTTCTGAACTGGTCCAACCAGCCATGGCTGATGGCACTGAAAGCCACTGAGAGTTCAAGGAGCATCAGAATGGACACACAACCCTCATTCCGGCTCGACTAAAGATCACTGACAACTACAACTATTGCAATCTCCATACTTGAAGTCTATCCTGAAACCCAATTGAACTGAATCTAGGTAACATCTGGTCCACTACGTTCTCCCATTTTTATTTTTATTTTTGCTTGGGATATGCTTTTTAGAATTTGTTACAAAACAGAATCATAAAATGCTGTATCATTCTTACAACAGTAGGTGTTGCTGTTGTCAAGACTTCTCTTTTTTCCTAACTTCCTGTTCTTACAAAGAGTTTCTTAAAATAAATGGGAAAATAAGTGTGTCTTATTATAGGTAATGGAGGCAGAATGTCAGCCTGCGAGTGAGCAAGCTAGCTATCCAGGGGCGGGTTGCTTGTTCTTCGTGCTACCGGTGCGCTGCACGCGCATCGCCACGTTTTGGTGCACGCTCGCTACACACACGCGCCCCCGCACGATTTTGCTTCCTGCGCATGCGCGGAAGCAAAATCTCGAGAGGGGACATGCGCGCACACGCGATATCGGCACTTTTTTTGCTTCTGTGCATGCGCAGAAGCAAAAAATCACCGAAATCTCGCACACACGCGCATCCCCTCATGAGATTTTGCTTCTGCGCATGCGCAGGAAGCTAAATCAGCCCAAAAATTCCCAAAAAAATATGGCACCACGCGACAGACCGGTGAAGACGGCACCGGAGCTGTCGCACGCAATTAGCGCCATCTGCTGGCCGCTACCAGTGCAGTAGTGTCGACCGCACCGGTAGGAACCTACCACTGTAGCTATCTCTTCAGTCAGTTACTCATGCCTCATACCATAATGTCCCCATTGCTTTGCGAGTTGCACCAACTGCCAGTTAGGATTCTGGGTGCAATCCAAGATGCTTGTTACAATTTTCTGCCAGATCAATCTTGTAGTAATGTGTTAGCTAGCTAGCTAGATGCACAGTATTAAGTTGTAAATCTGAGCTTTTCAAGCATTTATGGCTATTTAATTGTGTATTTTTAAATATAAGGCCTATAATATTGAAATGCCTTTTAAAATAAAAATTTCAAAGATAGATTCATATTGTTATCTTTGAAGGAGCTGTCTATGTGAGAAGTTTTCTTAAATAAACTATGCATTTGTCATAAAAGTCATTGCATTTTTTAGAGTGATGTCTTTTAGGTAAACTTTGCCAAGTAGCCCTTGTATGTCCATTTAATTATTATTCATGTCCTGTGCGAAGCATATCGGGAGTACAAATATACTCCACAGTTCTCAATCCACAGCTACAGTCTTCACGTCCTTCCATTTTAGATTGATGTTTTTCGGGTCTTCCTGAAATATTTGGTGCCAGGTTTTCTTTGGCCTTCCCTTTTTTCTTCAACCATCTGATAGTATCCAATTATTGTGGTCTTTGCTGGACGTTGCTCACTCATGTGGAGCACGTATCCATCAAAGCACGTTCTTCATTCCCTTATGTCCATTTTATAAACATGTATATCACTCACCAGAGTCCATTAATTGAAATGTTCAAAAATTGCATATTTTATCAGGTGTATTACTATATTTCTTGCCTCAGACAAGAAATGTCAGCAAAAAAAAAGACGCAGTAGACATTATGTCAGACTATGGCTAATACCAGCCAACTTCCTAATGCATCTACTGCATTCAGAAATACCTGGAAAATGAAATATGACATGATCGCCATACATTGCTCATGTCTCTGTTTTTTATTCATGAACAGGATAAGGAAATACGTTACTCTTGTTTTTCCATTGGCTATCAGCAATAATTTGGCAACCATTTTGTATCCCCTGTAATGTCAAGATCAGCATTGAAGTTTTATCTCTGAATTTGCATGATGTGCTGACAATCAGAGAAACAATCTACTGAACCCTCCAGAGGGTATGACTGATTTGATTCTTCAAAGGACACTTCATATCAATATTAAAAAAACACCCTTGGGAATTCTTTATGCAACCTTCCAACCAGAGGTGGGTTCCTACCGGTTCGTCAAGTTAGTAACTTGACGGGCTGGGTCGCTGGAACCAGCAGTGACCCAGGCCTGCCACGCCCCTGAGCCGGTTCTTTCGGTGGCACCATAGGCAGCGGCATCTCTTTTTTTGCTTCTGCGCATGTGCAGAAGCTTTTTTTTAGTATTGCTCGTGAAGCGCGCGCACAGCACGTGCCCACTCGCGGGGTGCATCCGAGTGAACTGGCAGTAGAAGAATCCGGAACCCACCCCTGCTTCCAACACATATCAACAATGTATAACTGCAAATTAAGAGTACATTTATCCTTCCTATATTTATTATAATTTTCTGTTTTTTGTGTGTAAAATATCCATAATTCTCGATACTGATAAATAATGAATATTGGGGATAACACACACATTCTAAGTACACAACAATCAGAATGAATTATTACGTTAACATTCCTCTGGATTTCATCTCAGAGTTGGCAATTGTGGAACAAGCCTGCAGCTTGTAATGTGAAATATTCCAACTCCTGAATGCATTGCTAATATGAAGACAGTTACAATCAAACTTGGTTCAACATACTCCTTTCAGATCAGTTCTAAATTTATCAATAAGCTCATATACGCAGAGAAAGCAATGTACTCTCAATGATTGCTTCCCCCCCTTTCTTTAATAGACCCATATCTCTGAAAAGAAATGAAGTGTCTTCTTCTGCCAGACCCATTGGAGATAGTATGACTGCCATATGTTAGAATGAATAGCTATTGATCTGATAAGTAGACAGAATCTCAGTGTCTAATAATATTGCCAAAGCAAATTATGCTGTTATTCCACAGTGCACAGGAGTTGCTTAGAACCTCAAATAGGAGTCGGTATTCTTTTGTACATAACTGCCAGCTGTAAAATTATCCTATTCAATTATATTTGTTTATTGAGTGGAAAAAATATCCCATAGGAATTTTGAAGCATCTCCTTGATTCTTATGTTAACATAGTTATTCTTGATTTATTCCTTTTACTAAACAGATGACTGGTTTATTAGTCTTGTAGCTGGCTGACATGGTCTCCTAAAAGTTAGAGATGCCGGTACTATAACTCAAAAATTAGAGAACAGGGTGCCTCTCTTGAGAAGTAAGGACAGGTATGTACAATATATATGCATATACATCTGAACAGAGAGTATCTGCTGTGTTCTATTGTAAGTTTCTCTTATCCATGTTCATATGAGTTTCAGAGATTATGATACATCACTGCGTAGATACTGTATATAAATGGTGCAAAACATTTAGGTATTTTTCCTATTCTATAGACAGGTATTCAAACAGTGTTTTTTCTCATCCCATTTCTCAAATAGCAGGAAATTCAGGGAGTAGTAGCACCATATGAAATTGGCTTCCTTTGGATGAAAGTGCACTGTAGATTTATGATGTTTTTATTCTATTTACTCTATTTATACATGCGCAAGCAAAACAGTGTAGTCAAAAATAGGCGCTCTTACAAGGGTCACTGCTCCCTCTGAAACCTTGAGAAAACTCCTTCACTCTGAATTTTCTCAACTTCAAAATGATGATTTTTTTGATAATCTTTCCTAAAAGCCCATGGTTTTTGATGCAACTTAAGGCTTCTTCAAAAATTCATCAGGTTGGTAAATGAAAATAGGTCACAGTTCCCCTCTTGGAAATGTGTCCGTTCAGATTTCAGTTCTGGCATTGCTCACGTTCCCAAGGCAGGGGAAGAAAATGGTAGCTGATGCTCAGTAGGTTTTGCCAGAGGCCTCTTCTGCAAATAACCAAATGTGAGGTCCTGTTCATGTGAGAATGGCTATGGAAAAGATGGGACTGCTGCTGTTACAGAATATCCTGCCCAGCTGCACAGTTGCATCCCTGCCCAAGCTTGCCATTGGATCCCGTCCCTACCCTGCTTCAGGGGTGGGTTCTTCCTGGTTCGGACCGGTTCACCCAAACCAGTAGCAGCCCGCTGGTGATGTCACGATGATGTCACCGAACCAGATCGGTTGGTGCCGGTCCGTGGGCGGCGCCAACTTTAAAAAAAAAATTTTTGAATTTTTTTTATTTTTGATTTTTTCCCCCTTCTGAGCATGTGCGGAAGCCGAGTTCCAGCACTGTGCATGCGGTCGCCATCTTTTTTTCGGCTTTATTTTTTTGGGATGTTTTGTTATTGCGCATGTGCGCGCAAAGTGCGCACGTGCCCACGAGGCATGCCCACGCAGCGCGGGAGGGAGCGGACCGGCAGCGAGGTAAGTTGGAACCCACCCGCTTATAGTGTTGGGAACTAAAATTTGTCTTCTTTGGGGAAAGATCCAGAGGCAGCTTGTGAGTTCATGGTTACCATAGCAACCATGGTCTTGTTGCAGATCATGGAAGCCACGTTCTAGGTCTAGTTTTCATCTCAGAACAGATGAGGCATAATTTGAGGGTGAGTAGATTAACTTCAATTCCTTGACGTAGTCAGATCACTCTGTTTTCCAGAAAACAGGATTGGAATTTGGGTGTGCTCCATGAACCCTAGTTAATACTGGATAATATGAAGAGGCTTGAATTATGGAATGTTTTGTTGGAATAGGAAGTTCAAAGTTGACTGCTGAATGTACTAAGTAGTTTATCATGGAAGTAAAGCATATGTGTGAACAAATGGAATTTTAAATTGTTCATAAGGAGCAGGGAATGTGCCAAAGATGTGTGATATCCATGCATACAATAAACAGCCAGAGATAAACTTTATAAAGAACGCTTGAAGTGATATGTGAGGACAAGAACATGTTTGCCGTTTTGTAAGTTATATTGCTGGCTGGGAACAAAATTAATGTTAGATGCAATTATATGCAATTACAAGTACAGCTCTGAAAATTAATGCATCAAAGGCCAGGGCACTTGTGTTTGAAAGTGAAAATGAAATGAATGACTGCAAATTATACATACATAGTGAAAAATTAGAGCAAATTTATGGATTTATGTCTTAGCAGAATACTTAGTAAAGATGGAATAAGCGATGGAGAGATTTTAAGAAGTATGAATGATGGTGGACAGATAATGGGTAATATGTGACCTCTTGCAAGGAATGAATGTTCATTGAAAGAAAAAAAGACACTGTCTACTTTGGATATGTCAGAAGAAACAAAAATAAGAGGAATGCACTGGAAAGAGGTTATTGGAGAAATGTGGGTGATAAACCAAGAAGCGATAGAGTAAACAATGAGTGGATGATTAATGAATATGGATTGAATATAAAAGTGAATGACCAATATGAAAGGTATGTTGAGGTTGTTTGATCATATAGAAAATGAATGACGACCAAATCATAAAACAAATATTCACTACAAAGAAAAAAATGAATGAGTCAAGAGGAAGAAGAAAAGGAGAGTCATAGCTTGATGGAATTGATAAGATACTAAAACAAGACAGGTGTGAAGTTCTAAAAGAGAAAGAGTAAATCTATAAATCGGGTAGAATAGTGAAAGTAAGGCTGGTTTGCAAGGGGAGAAAGATGTGGATAAGCGTATTAATAGGTATTGGTGTAAAGTTGTTTTATTTAGATTTCCTTTTATCTACTGTCTTTAATTTCTTTTGGTTTCTACTTCTTACACTTGACATAGTGCTCCATACCCCACCAACGATTACTGTAGTACGATGGGAAAACATAGTTTATATAACTGAGATTTTGATTGAAATTATAGCTCATACCCAGCAGGTGGCAGAAGGAAACCATCAAGGCTGGTACACAGCAGATAAAAAGCAGTCCTTCTATTATATTTAAAATACACTTTACAGAGGGAAAATTAACTTCTAATATTCATAGCCAGAAAATCAATCCTAGAAAGTTTGCTTTATTCTTATTTTTTGCTCTTTATTCCTCCACATCTGTTGGGGAATTATATTAAACTACTAAGGTTAAAAAAAAAAGACATATGGGACAATTTCAAAAACTCTTTTCCCAGCCTGGTCTCCTTACTGGGTTACATCCCCAATATTGGAAGCCAACTGTAGCTGGGGACCCCTTGGGAAAAAGTGGCTCAAGAAACAATTTGAAATTCACTAATATGAGAATATGTTAAAAGTAAGAAATTATGTTTACGGATATAAACTGAATAGAATTATTTTAAAATACTTAAGATACGTATCTAAAGTGCTTCCTTAAGAGAAGACAGTTCCTGAGCAATAAATCATCAAGGCTAAACCTTGTTTATCTTATGCTAAAATTAGTGTTAGTTCTGCTGCCAAAGAATGAATACTTTTACTGCCTTATAAGTTTAGGACTACCACTGCTAAAGGCTTTTCATGAGCGTGAGAGCAGGCAAGGGCATCTGCTGAGGGAGTAAAAAAAAGACAAGATGGTGGCCACAACTGTATGATGAAAGCCTTACTCGTTTTCATTTCTGGGGGTAGAAACAGCCCTTCTGTTGGGATACTCCAAAGATGAGCTTGGGAAACATTCACTATAGCCTCATATTCCTAGGCCAGGGGTGGGCAAACCATGTGGCTGGCTCAGGAATTCTGGGAGTTGAAGTCCACAGGTCCTCAAAGAGTCATAGTTTGCCCACCTCTGTAGGCAACTGGTTTATTTACTGATTTATTTAAAACATTTATAAAACTGTGTTCTTATATCAAACTTTGGAAGTTTCCCAAAGTTAGCTGCCCCTACTTAAAGAGAAAAAAAGGCCAACTCATTTATTTCAAATTGCAGTTCTTGCATTTTCACAAAAGTTTGCCTCTGACCTGCCTCAGCAGGTGGCACCATCTTGGCACAGAAGCTAAGCAGGGTTGGGCCTGGTTAATACTTGGATGGGGGATGAGCAGGGAATCCCTGGGCTGGAGGCGAGGCTGGGAAATTTAAAAGCATATTGGAAGTGGCAAGCCACTTTCTCCAGAGAAAAAGAAACCAGTTTGGTGGTGCGCTAGAAACTGAAAGACTATGGGTTCTAGTCCTCCCTTAGGCAGGAAACCCAGCTTGGTGATTTTGAGCCAGTCACTCTCTCTCTCAGCCCAACCCACCTCATAGTGCTGTTGTTGTGGGGAAATTAAGAGACAAAATCATCAGGGATGTATGCCACCTGTAGCTGACCAAAAATAAAAGAAGGATTAAAATGTTGTAAAGCTTGGTACCAAAAAAATCCCTGCATAGCTGTGCCTATGTAGTCACGTGGCCCTGAGGTTGATTAAGACAAGGTGTCCACCTTGATTTGCCTCTTGGGATATAAAGACTTAACAGAATTAATCACCATGAGAGAGAATGATGGGTCAAGGGTATGGAGGCCAAATGTCAAACCATCAAGAGAACGAAACAACTGCTTCAAAATATAACTGCGTAATCATTCAAGATGTAGCTTGTGTGAGAACTTTCCTTATGATTTTATAGAAATCACTCTCAAGTCTGAAAATATGAAGTGGCTTGTTTCCTCATTCCAATAGCCTTTCCAACCTGAAGCAAACACCAGGCAGAACTGAATTTAAAGTCTACTGTAACCCCCTCCCAGAATAAGATTGCAACAAAATGCAGATTCCAAGGCTTCACTACGTGCCACCATACTTCTTTGGTCTTTATTTAGTATTTTGTCTGACGGGGGGAAATATTGGAGATCTTGAAAGCTTGTAAGAATATATTCACACAGAGACTGAGACACTTATACTGAATTGGTCTAATAAATGCTCTAATATGTGCAATGTAACGTTTTCAAATGATCATATCCATCTGATGTTTTTAAAACATATGGTCTAAATCTATATTAGCTGTACAAAGATGACCAATGGAAGGGAGTGAACTTTGACAGTCTTTCAAGGAAGACGGATCCAAATGGAGATGCATGTTTCTTAGTCTAGCATTTGATCTGTTCGGTATGTTGTCCTCGAGTCTATTCCTGATACCAGAACAGGTTGCAACTAGTCAGTAAGTTGAAACAAGAGCTACTAATTGCCAGGTTTTAAAGCCTAAGGGGTAAGAACAAAAGGCTTTCCACATGGCTTTAATATAGGAGACCAGATGCCCTGACTCAGCACATTCTAATCCAACCCCACAGCATACACTACAAAAAGCTTTATCCCAAACTTAGCCTTGCACCAGTCCCTATAACTGATAAGTGTTCTTGAAGAAACCAAGATAGGATGCTAGTGGCGTCTCACTTCAAGTGCAGGTCTGTCTCAGAATGAAAAGCAGAAGTTTTTTTTTCAGGGGTATTTTCCCAATTATGGCATTCACAAGCATGAACTATCTAACCCCACAGACAGGTTAATAATAGATTCCAAACCACTATGTTTATTTCATCAAGGTATGATTCAGGAAATCAAGCATCATTACAAAATAGTAAATAGCAAACTAGGCCAACATTTCTCTAAATTGAGAGGATTCTTGTTAGGCTACTGTATAATTTGTCAAAATTACCAAACACACACACACACACACACACACACACACACACACACACACCTTTGCTGGAAAAAATATTCTTGGTGGAAAATGTCTACAAATTTTTATTTTGTAGCAACATCTTGACTATTGTACAGAAACAAGATCATAAAACCTCAGATGTAAAAAAAACTCAACAACAGCTAGAAAAAGGGGGGAAATCTTAGATTTTGCAGTTAGTTGCTAAAGGACATATAAAAGCCAGAGAATAAGCCATGTCCCAAAGTCTAGTCTAAAGCATTTACAAATTAATCCACACAGGATTGATTGTCTTGAATTTGGTGAGTATTCCAAGACATATTCCCAAGTAAGTATGTAGAGAACTCTGGCTCTAAAAGTTGTCATCTAAGTAGACGGTACAGTAAAGTCCATTGTAAATAGTGGTATACTTACAACTTGACAATAATTGTTTGGATAGAAATAGGGATAGAATGTAAACTGGAAGCATCTGTTGTACTGCCCACATTTGGCTAACATGAAAACTTACATCTGCTGATTCTGCAAAAATTAGTTACTGCAGGCCTTATGATTCCATTGCAAATTATTTTGCTGTGAAAGAGGGCAGTAATTGTTTCATGCCAATCCTACTTTGTGATTACTTCACAGGGGAAAAAAAGATCAGAAGACAAAAGGAGATATTCCAGTTTATCCACTAAGCCCTGTAAAACAAAATAGCCTAGATTATACAGTATTTCTTTATTACTCACTAATTTCTTAGATGTCTTGAAATATCCCCAAAATGTATTCATGCCAATCCAAGAACACACATGAAGCACTGCGCAAAATACTTTTCTCAAGGGAATCTTTGCAGAAATTACAACTAAGTAATTTTCTTTCCTCTCCCTTCTCAACAAAGCCAGCATCCAATTATTCTAAAAATTTCAAATTCTGAAAGTAAACAGTAAATCAAATTGCAGTTTCAAGAACTTTTACCTATAAATACTCTGTTCTAGGATCCAAACATAGATGTTCTTTATAAACAATATATTGTGGTCAATTGTGAGGTTCAGGACAAAGTAACCAAACAGAGAACATCCCTTTTCCCTCATAATTACAATAGTTAAAAACTAATACAAAAATTTAAAAAATTTAGAAAGAGTAAAATGTGCAAAGAAAAAAAATAGGAAAGACATACAGAATAGAAAGTAAAACAGAAAAAAGAATAGAAAGAAAAAAGAATGTATTAAAGAAAATTAAATGTATAAATGAGTGACTCCCAATCCTCATCGCAACAAGTATAAACAATTTTAATATAAACATCACAAGTATGAACAATTTTTCACCTCTTAAATTATAACAAATGTTCTCTTCTTTCCATATTCCATCTCTTAACTAAAGAAATCCATAAAGCTTTGTCAATTCAATCCTGCTGTCAGCAAAAGTCCATTAGGATCTATCAGAAATAAAAACATATCTATTCTCACCTTGATCAAATGAGCCAACTTTATATTCCTTCCTTTTACTTCTAACAATCTTAATTTTTAGTGAATTCAAATGTCATAGAACTTGATTTTTTGCCATTACTTCTTTATCCCATCTCACAAAATGCTTCAAAGTTTTAACAAGCCTCTTTTGTAAGTCCAATACAGAAAAATTATCAAAGCCAGTCTCTTGGTTTATTATGAGAATATTACAGAAGAAAAATAAATATATAGACACAATTATATTATTATACAATAAACCTTTTAATTATTAAAACATTACCGTAACTGTTGGTTTCTTTTGTATGTCTAGTGTCACATCTTTTTCCATATCATTCTTGTAGCCTGTAGTTTTTGAGTACACTTTCAACTCAATCAATGTCTTGTCAGGTAGAATTTGTTCCTCTCCCATAACTTCTTTTAGACACAGTCTATCTCTAGAGGAAAATATCACTGTTGACATTGTTAATATTAGTTTCTGACTCCATTTAAAAAAAAATATTCTTCAGTATTTCCACTGTTAGAATATTTTGCACCATTCTGTAACTGTTAGTCAAGTTTATGTATTCTTCTTTAATTGAAATCTTTAGTTTGCTGTGGTGTCGTTTTTAAAAACTTATATAAACAGAAATATTGTCCCATGGAAAGGATTTTTTATAATTAATTTCAAATTTTTATTTCAAATTTATCCAGATCCTTTGTCCATTTATAGCTTTTGAAAATCAAAGTTTTAATCAACCTTTTATTTATTTATTTATTTTAAAAGGTTAAGTAGCTCTTCTTGCAGCACCGTGTCTTCTGTTTGTTTTATTAAACAGGTAGATAAACCTAATCTTGGCACCAAAATTTTCTGCAGTTTCTTAAGATTCTTTCACCCCTTCTATGCTCAGTGATGCTTTTCTTGCAAGACTGGTGCTAGAACAAGGGTATGGCAGTGTGACAAAGGTACCTGCATAATGCATAAGCCCTGTAACATTTCTTATGAAAACATTTAGTCCAAAAGGAAACAGCCTGCAAACCAACTCTCAGTATCACAAACCTTTCCCTCCAAATGCAGGCCATACATTCTGAACAAATATAGAAAGGAATAGGAAGAATATTGTAATGCTATACCTCTTTATTCCTTTAAATGAGTTGATTACTTGGTTCTAGATGTTGTTGCCATTATATGGGTGCATTGGGGAGGGGGGGGGGGTCTGATTAAATGATTGCCATAGCAGCCTCAATTCAAAGGCTGAGGGGGAAAATGCAAATAGAAGCTGAAACAATAAAATATGCCTAAATCTCAAACCATCTATGATTTCAGTTCAAGCAAAATCTCTTTAGGAGTTTAGTCAGTGTACTACCTGGATGAAAAGGGAGGTTTTTGACTCCTCAAGTCTGGGCCTTGGTTCCCCATATTAAGAAGGGAGGTCAGAACCACATCTAGCAGTGTTACGTATGGACGTACGTTGTAGCGATTTGCATAACCGCCGCTGATTGGCTAATCTAGTGGTGGGAGAAATAAACTCCTGCCTTAAAAGCGGCTTCCCTGCAGACTGCCGGAAGTCCGTATTAGTTCTATCTAATAGACAATAAAGGTGCTGACTGTTCCTGTGACTCGCCCCTTCTTTTGCGCGCGAATCTAACAAGCAGCCCTGCTTTATCTGAAGTACAGGGTCTAGAACACTACCAACTCTTCAGGTTCATAGGATTCACTTCCAGGGAACCATCCCTACAATAGTTGAATTGATGTAGTCCAGAGGACAAATAATTCCATTCTTGGAATAATAGATTTTGTACGTTCTGTAAGAAATTATGTATTAACATATGCAGCTGTGAAACAGATACACTGACAGAGAGCAAAAGGAAGTTGATATAGGGCAGTGATGGTGAACCTTTTTTCCCTCGGGTGCCAAAATAGTCCACGCATGCGCTATCGCACGCTCGTGCGTGCCCACACCCATAATTCAAAGCCCCCCACTTGCCCCACCCCCCTGTGCATACGTGCGTGACCCCCCCACTCCCCCGTTTCCCGACTTCCAGTGGGCCCAGTAGGCCCATTTTTTGCCCTCCCTAGGCTCCAGAGACTTTCTTGGAGCTTGGGGAGGGTAAAAACGCTCCCCCCCCGCCACCCCGGAGGCCCTCCAGAGACCAAAATCATCCTCCCAGAGCCTCCGCGTGAGCCAAAAATCAGCTGCCGTGCATGCACATTCGCGCTGGAGCTGAGCTAGGGCAACGGCTCGCGTGCCAGCAGATATGGCTCCGCGTGCCACCTGTGGCACCCGTGCCATAGGTTCGCCATCACTGATATAGGGCTTCAAATAATGAATTTGGAAATGGTTAGCAAGAATGCCATGAAATCCAAGAGGAACTACTCAAGCACCTTGGAGGCCAAATAAAGAGTTAGCTACTCCCTCAAAGCAATGACCAGCAAGCCAAAATTTGCATACTTTCAATGTATGATGCAAGCTCATGACGGACTAGAAAAAACAATTGTAATTGGCAAGGTTGAGGAAAAAAGAAAAAAGGGAAAGCAGTGGATACAATGGATGGACAGGATCAAAGAGGTCATTCAAATGTCCTTTGAACAAGTACAGATTATTATTGGAGATAATATGAGATGGTGGGCCTTTGTTCATTCAATCACCAGGGCAATTATATTGCACGTGGCTAACTATACAGCTCTGATTTTGTGTGCATTGGAGCGAGAGATCATACTATACAAAATATATTTTAGTAAAGCTTCATGAAACTTTCCGTCAATATTTCACTCTATTGTGGAAGCTAGAGGTCACTGTAACCACAATTTTAGAAACCGGATGTGCTATTTTTCAAGATACTATGTTTAATGTGCATTTTTGACATGAAGTAGAAGATACATCTCTTAAGAAAAAGATTTTTTAAAAATAAAACCCATTATTTCCAGTCTCTAACCTTACAATGTTGAAAGAATCTGTCTGAGGTACCTTTTCTACAAAACATTGTCGCTTCAAGCCAGTGATTCACTTTTCTTTAGCTTACATGTACATTTTCAAGGCCTCTGCCATTAAATCTTGATACGCTTTTAAATTAGACTTGTGGCTATGGGACATGCTGCAAAATCTGTCGCCAAAGTGTTCCAAGAGAAGGGGGAAAATGAGTTATTAGCATTAAAGATTTAGGAATGTCTGTTGACATATTAAGGAAACAACCTCAGGGGACAGCTGACAAGACTCCAAGAAACGTTACCAAGGGAACAGTGACGCAAGTGCATTCCATTTTTACAGGCTGGCCTGCTGCCAATTTCTCTCGCCTGATGTCTGATGTAATGCTGAGCTCGATCTGGGTTAGTGCTAACTATCAACCACAGCAACTCACTCTGCTGCAATCAATATTCTGAAGTGAGAGGGTTTTTTTCTCACAAGACAAAAGAGAGAGAGAGAGAGAGAGAGAGAGAGAGAGAGAGAGAGAGAGAGAGAGAGAGAGAGAGAGAGAGAGAGAGAGAGAGAGAGAGAGAGAGAGAGAGAGAGAGAGAGAGAGAGAGAGAGAGCGACCCAGCCGGGACTAAAGACATCCATGATCATGTAAAATGCATCAGGAGAAGATATAGGGCTTGCAGGAAATTAGCCTAATGCTTTTGCATGGATGAATGTCGACTCCTACAATCCAAACATGTGGAGCAAAATATGCTAGGCTCCATTTACAGCTTTGTCCCGTGGGAGCTGAAAGTCATATTGTGGTTTTCCACTCAAGGATAAGGGAGTGCTTGGGTAGGATGGCACAGAAATGTGAGAAAGCAGAAAATATAAATCTGGAAAATACAATATATTTTAATAAGGTAATCTTTGCACTGTTTTAACATCATTCCTCAAATTAATAACTATTCATCAACGTTTGTACAAGCCAATACTGATTAGAATTACTAGAAAGCTGCCATGAGAACTATAACACTCCATGGTACATGGCCATTACTTATGGGGCATTGGGGCAACCCTTTGGTATTGTCCACATATGGTTTTAATTAGAAAATATGTGATTGAATTGCTGCTGCCTCAGTGTTTACCTTTAAGAAGTTATGTTATACGCAAGTGAAAGTTTGCTCTGTTAACAGCTCACATTCCCATCCTTTATTTTTTCCAAACAGCATGGAGATAAATGGGAATGTTTTAAGTGACAGTGCTGGAACTGTTCTTTATTAACCTTTTGGAACCATACAGATAGTCCTCAACTTATGACTGTAACTGAGCCTGGAATTACAATTTTAAGTCATTATGGTGGTAAGTTGAGGCATCCATGTGACCGTGAAGTAATTTTCTGGCTTTTTTCACAGCAGACATTAAACACAGCAATCATTAAGCAAATGCCATGGTCATTAAGTGAATGCCACAGTCATTAAGCAAACACCAGTCATTTGGGAATCTTTTGCCCTATAAAAAAAGCCTACAAGAATGCCAAAAACGGGCAAAAATATCATGAATTGCAATCACGTGACTAAGAACACCATGACAGATCATAAAGCTGAACTACACAATAATAGCAATAGCACTTTACTTATATACCGCTTCATAGTGCTTTACAGCCCTCTCTAAGCGGTTTACAAAGTTCAGCATATTGCCCCCAACAATCTGGGTTCTCATTTTACCGACCTCAGAAGAATGGAAGGCTGAGTCAACCTTGAGCCTAGTGAGATTTGAACAGCTGAACTGCTGAACTAGCAGTCAGCCTGCAGTCACAGCATTTAACCACTGCACCACCTCAGCTCTTATGTGGACATATGATTGTGAGGGGCAATGTGACATTTACAACAATTGGGGTACTTTATAGTCCATCTTTATAGCATCTATTCCATGGCCATCATAACTTCAAACATTTATGACCAGTTGCTAAGTGAGGACTACCTGTATCAAAATATTAAAGAAAATGTGGTGGGTAGGCTATGCAGTTGATGGATACTTCAGCTGGATTTTTTTTAAAGGAGAAAAATCTAGTAGTGTCATAACTCATAATAGTTAATGTTCAAACTTGCTTGATTACTAGCTTACATTAAATTGCAAAATCCTATAGCTGACATTTACCCCCTTGGTCGCATTGATAGTACTTATAATAATTTGTAATAATTAAGCAACCAGACCATGTCCCATATGTTATACAGCTTCAAAGCAGTTGGCAATCATTGACTTATTGGGAATTATATAAAGGAGTCATTGGGCATCTCCCCTTTGTTTGAATTACATTATGTTTTGTGTGCAAGAAAAATAAGACAAAGCAGAAAGTTGAAATTTTACAGCCTTAAAGGATCTTAGAGCAATAGGAGTAGTAGGCATTTGTTATTAAATTTCAACCAGATGTTTACCAAATTGAAAACATTTTGACCTTTTTGGCAGACATCAGAAATAGTGTAATACTGAAAAAAGATAGCCCAGTGTTCTCATTTGTCCCATGCCAAATAATATTAATTTAAACATTTGGGCAGGAAACTTTTGGCAGAATCAAAAATTAACTGTTCAATTTAGATACCAAAAAAATCTACAGAAAACTAGTCATATGTGTACTGAAAAGAAAAAAATCTAATATTTTAAAGCCTTTGAATTCTTAAGACAAAAAGGAAATAATTATTCAGCATGATTCAATAGTTCAGCTTTCCCAAACTCATTGGCCATGATTTTGGGCATTAAATGGATTACAGTTCAATCATCTGGAGGTTGCTAGGTTGAAAGAAAGCTATTCTAGTCTTGATTTTCTTTTGCATTTTTAAAATGGCTTACTTTGTTGGCAGTACCCCAGATTAAGTCTCTACCAATCAGTTGCATCAGACCCCAGAAAAACTCCTGAACTCTTTGACTACTGTACTGAATATGTGTCAAGTCACTTAAACAAGATCTGTAGACTAAACGAGAGCAGAGGCCCCAGGAATACCAATGTTTATGCCCATATATTAATTCAAGATAAATTACAGAAGCAACCTTAAAAAGAGGCCAAGCCTCCATAGTTCCTTTCATAGATGGGTATAAAAACTGCCAGTGAGTACTTGATTTTCACATGTTACCAGCATGTCTTGCATAGCAGTTTTCTTAAACCAAGTCTTGACAGGTAGAAAATTAGGAAGCAAGTTTAACATTCCATTAGAAATGACACAGGTAACCACAAACCACATCCTGAGCAGCCCAGGTTACCCAACGAAAGTTTATTCCTGCGCACGTTTATTAAGAATTCCTGACCAATAAATGCTGAACTCTGGACATAGTCCTTGTGCAGTGCTCCCATTCACTATGTCTTTTACTACAGTCTAAAGTGGACCTGGTTTCTTTCACTGGAATACAAAATATCAATTTCTATTTTCTCTATTCTCTATATATTATTAATATGCAAAAGAAATTTATCCATTCCATGAGTTAAAAATTTTCTGCTTCAGTTATTTGTCTACTCTCTTCTCCATTGTTCTCTTCTGTTTTAGAAGATAGGCAGGTAATAAAGATCTAGACTGATGTGATTCAGATCAGTGAAATAATTCAGCTATATTAAATGTATATTCCATTGCAATTTTGCATATAGTCGATCAAATATCCTTGTACTACAGGTATCCCCTTCCTTGTTGAACACTGTCCTCTTCTAAAGCCTTCAAATAGCTAACCAGTCTGAGAGGTTGCCTAAATAATCCTTCCCACATTCCTGATTTCTCTACTTGACAGCTCTAGGTTCGTGGTCCTCAACTCAAACCTGCATGGATTGTTCTATTGGAAGCCTTCCTATTTATTCCCAATACAGAAATCCTAACCAGGAGCAGACACTCCTGCTTGCAACTACGAGTTAAGTAAAAATCAAATCAACGTCGTTAGATTGCCGTGCAAAGGTTGTGAACAAGTCTGCCGAGGTTTCTGAGCAGGCACATAGTTGCCTCCAGGTAGGGGTGTGCATTAAAATATTGAAAACAAAATACATATCATGTCAGTGCCCTACAGGGTGTATTGCCTTAGTCTCTCTCACACATACAAAATGATCCAGTTAGTATGACTCAGATATTATCATGCAATGCTTCTTACTCATAACTCCTCCACCTTGTTTGGTGTCATTTTGATATTACAGCATGCCTCAGAGAAAAACTATTTGAAAAAGATGATGATGTCAATTAAAAACAAGAAGTAATTTTAGTCAAGCAACCCAAGTCCCATGTATCAACAAGTCCTTTTCATGCAGATACTCTTCATATTAGCCTGTGTTGTTTATTCCAATTCTCTATAATGTAAGCCATGGACTAATTAAAGTGTGCAATAGGTGGATTGGATTATCACCCTGCTGATTTATAGTAGCAGTATATATTCTAACTCCTGTTCCTTTTTTCCAGTATCTTTAACAGCTCATGGCAGGGATCCATTTAATAATAGAACATATCCTGCATTGATAGTGCCAGGAAGAAAGTACCACCTGTCGGATGTCTGAACATAAGAGATAAAAATGATAATCATTCTGAAGTTCGTTTAAAATGATCATGTGAATACAAATTTGCATTTTATTTCTAACAAAGGTTAAAATCAGAAGTGAAGCATTAACAGGAAAATAAGAAATGACAACTGTTTGCATTTCCCATCCCCAGTGCTTTCCAAGTATATTGTATAAACTAGAATGAACAAATGTTTAAAATCCCCAAAGTGCAGAAAAAGATGCACATTCTCAATGACATCAAACAAGCCATGGAAAAGCTTGCTATCTTATGCCAGAAACCTCTAGATGCCACATTAAAAAAGCCTTCTGGTGTTCCACCTTCAACGTTTGAATAACTGGTGTGGTGTGCCAAAAAGCTGACTCAGTGGGAATCTGGGTGGACATGTGAAACATAAATGCTAACACAAAGGTCAACACTGGCAACCAAGTACATTAAATGGACACTCCCTTTAGGGAATGTCTTCTTACACCCACACATCTCACCCAAGAAGTAGTTGTTAAATACAAGTTAGTGCTCGCACTCCGATCTGTGTGACAACATCTTGTCTTACCAGTAGCTTAGCCCAGTACAATTAAGGAAATATTATATTGAAACAGTCCTCAGCCAAATGGAAGAGACTGTGGGGGATACTGAGTGATTAGGTTACATATTTGTGCCTTATAAACAGAGGTCTTCAAACTTGGCAACTTTAAGACTTGTGGACTTCAACTCCAGCTATGCTGGCTGGAGAATTCTGGGAGTTGAAGTCCACAAGTCTTAAAGTTGCCAAGTTTGGGGACCCCTGCTTATAAAGCACAATACAGGTAGTCTTCGACTTACAACAGTTCATTTATTGACCATTCGGAGTTACAATAGGACTGAAAAAAGTGACTTGTGATCATTTGTCACACAAAGTCAATGGAAAGTCAGATTCACTTAACAACCATGTTACAAGCTTAATAACAGCACTGATTCACTTAACAACCATGGCAGGAAAGATTGTAAAATGGGGCAAAGCTCACTTAACAAATGTCTCACTTAGCAACAAAACTGTTGGGCTCAATTGTGGTCGTAAATTGAGGACTACCTGTAGCGGGCTTTTTGGACTGTAGTAGATCAATATCAAATATATCACACAATGCCTGATATATGAACATAGATAAATCTGGTTATGCCCCTAACCAGTGGTGAAACCCAATTTTTTTTACTACCAATTCTGTGGGCGTGGCTTGGTGGGCGTGGTATGTCTTGGTGGGCGTGGCTTGGCAGGCACGGCAGGGGAAGGATACTGCAAAGTCCCCATTCCCTCCCCACTCTGGGGCCAGCCAGAGGTGGTATTTGCTGGTTCTCCAAACTACTCAAAATTTCCGCTACCAGTTCTCCGAACTACTCAAAATTTGTACTACTAGTTCTCCAGAACCTGTTAGAACCTGCTGGATTTCACCCTGCGCCTAACCCTCCAAAACAGCTTGTGCCTATGAAAGCATTTCTTGCACAGCTAACTGCAGCATTCGCTAGTCACTTTCATCAAGGTGAGACAAAGAATTAAACACCTTCCCAGCATGCCACAACCTTATTCAAATCAACACAGGTGCAAATCTCACTGAGTTCAATTGAACCCAATGACATGTCAACAGGTGAAGAACCCCTAAGCTTTCCAGATATTTCTGAACTATAATGTTTATTGAATGGAATAATGTGTACAATGAATCATATTTCCTCTCCTTGGTGTACAAATATGCATATACCTAATTTCCTTGGTTATTTAAAATAAATTTTAACCATAAATTTGATTATTAAAAATTCATCTTAGCTCTGCTGTAAGTGATGTACAGTGAAATAACTAATTTAACAAATGCAGACATGTTTCCAATGTCTAACAAACGTAAAAGCAACATAAGCAATGTAATGACCATTTAAAATATTGAGAATATTGAGAGAAAAAGGAGACCGATGAAAATTATTCAAATCCAGGCCATCCTAAAAGTAAAGCTCTCACTAATTTCCAAAAGGAAAAAGAGGAGAGAAAAGTGGAAGAGAGAATTTCCGGAATTTAAAAATTCTGTCTTCCTAACCTCAGCTAGAAAGCTGAGCATAAGGATATTCAGGGAAAAAGCAGACTGAAGATGACCTTGTTAGGCCAGCAGGATATGGAGAAGGCAATCCTTCAAATATTCTAATCCTAAACCATTATAACTAAAGTAGATATCTATCATATTTAATGACATGGATCCAGGGCTGAAATGTGAAAATTTTCCCTACCAGTTCTGTGGACATGGCTTATTTTGTGGGCATGGCTTGGAGGTCAGGTGGGTGTGGCTTCAGGTGGGCATGGCCATGTGGTCATGTGACTGGGTGGGCGTGGCCAGGTTGTCATGTGACTGGGTGGGTGCGGCCAATTTAGCAGTCCATTTTGCCAGGGAGCAGGGGGTTGGACTAGATGACCTCTGAGGTCCCTTCCAGCCTTTGCTGTGCTGTTTCAAAACATCCTCTGAAGCTATGTCTACTGCCAGCCAGGTTTGTGGTCCTCCCTCCCTCCATCCATCCATCCCTCCTGTAATTACTAGTAGCTAAGACACACAGACCCCTGGAGTTCTGGTTATACTCTATGTCTTGTAGTTTAAGAAACAAGTACGGCAGGCTGCTCTATACCTCCAAGCATTAAACTAAAAGTGGAGAAGAAATGCATACTAGCACAGAACTTGTAGCTCCTCCAGAAGAAATACTAACAATTCCAATTTAAATTCTGGTTAGGAGCCAACCTTCACTTTCTACTTTTCATCTTCCAGCTCCCAATGGTAGCTCTTGTACTTGCTATGATTTTTCAGAACAGAGATCCCCACCAATCCTTGCAGGTGTGAGCAGGCAAGGATGCTGATTCAGCACACCTGCTTACTACAGGATACAGTAACAAAGCCCCTCTGTCTGGAGACACCCTGAGTCAGAGTTTGCTGAATTAGTTGTCTGCTCCTTTGAGGTGCTGCCTTTTGTGCTAGACCAAAAGATGAGAGGTGGAGATGGTTGTTTCTCCTATCCCTAGTATCTTAGACTACATAACAATAATTCCTTAGGAGCATTTCCATATTGCTGATTGTTGGGTAACAAAGACACTTTCTGAATTGCTTTCCATAGTTTGCTCATTGGATCGTGAATGCACAATAAAGCAAATCTTCCCAGTCACTAAAACTGAAACATGCAGTGCCTTCTTGTTGAGAACTGCATCATTGATTTGTCTCTTGATTATACAAAAATATATATCTACAAAGCTGCCTAGGCTTTAACCTAGATTTGCATTTGTATAATATTCCTTGAGGGTTTTCATCATCTGATAATTCCGCTGGCTTTAAAAAACAGAGATTTAAAACTGGATAGTTTATCTCATTTTTAGTGATGCAGCAAATCAGTAATAAAGTATATAAGGTCTCTGTTCCATAAGTGCTTTTGCATACTCCCACATTAATTTCTTTTTAGGACTGATTTGATGCATCACTACTATTTATAGACTCATCTCTTCTATCTACCATAAACAGTGGGCTACAGAAGGACCAGAAACAATCTTTGCAATATATCTGGGAACTGTAGCAACACAACATTTGCGAGACACTACTATACTATGGAGAAAGAATATTGTAGGACACTTGTAGACATCCCTGATCCCCCACCCCTGAGATGACTCCTGCAAAGGGTAAATCAATATACATGAGAGGGTGGACAAATCGGAAAGGAAAAGAATGCTGTGACTAATGGGAAAGGTATTGGGACTTGAACTGGGAGATCCAGATATGAGTCCTCTGGTTACCTCCATCATCCCCAATTCATCACTGATACAGAGCAAACTGACTTTCTGAGAAAAACAGAGGTGCCTCAAAAGCTCACCTGCTTTTGGGTGCTCTAAAGCAGGGGTCTCCAACCATGGCAACTTTAAGCAAAGCTGGCTGGGGAATTCTGGGAGCTGAAGTCCTCCAGGCTTAAAGTTGCCAAGGTTGGAGACCCCTGCTCTAAAGAATTATGGATCAACCACAAGCTTAAGCCTTAAACAAGAGCCTCACCCTTTTTCTCCTCCTCTTCAGAATCTTCTCTGTCACACAGTGTAAAGAGCTCCATGCCTGACTCTAAAGGCCCAGACTGATCTTTAAGACTTGGCTTAACTCAGATGGACTATGTGTAATGTCCAAGAATTACGGGAAGTGATTTTAAAAAGGGGGGGAATACAGAAGGAAACAAAATATGACACCTTAACCCCTAATGCCATTCATGTTCTTGAGAACATTTTCCCTGAAAGGACATGACGCATATTCTACAGTCAAATGAATTCTTAAGTTGAAGATTTGCACATAAAAATAATTTGCAACTATTTTATAAGTACCTTTTACTTGGCAGGGACCAATATGTAAAATTAAGTTGCTCAATCCCATTTAAGGCCAAGAAATAATTTGGGACTGGAATGTTAACAAGATATCCTGTAAACTCTATCCTTCAGAGCAAGATGGATGTTTGTTAGTAAGAGACCCTGGCTTCCTGTTTCATAACATGAATGTTTGGGTTAACATACCCAACATGGTGATTGGGAAGCCCTCCTCCAATTCTGCTGCCTGGAAAATTTAAGGGATTGCAGTCCAAGCAGATCTAAACAATGACAGGTTAGCGAGAAATGCTACAGGGTGGTCTGTAATCTGTAGCTAGGATGGAGAACATTTTTGCTAACTTGGCAGGCATAAGGAAATGCCTCCTTATGTCTAAGCCAGTAAAAGTCTCGCCTCTTTATACATCTCGCACAGAGAGAAATGAGCAAAATAATCACTTTGGATGGGAAATTTTAGGCAACCGAAAAGAATGATGAACAACAAAGGTGGTGGTGCTGGGATGATTCTGATGTGAATCCAACAAGCATCTTTTATTTATTTTATTTATTTATTTATTTTGCTGTTCTTATATGCCGCCCTACTCCCTGGGGACTCAGGGGGGGGCACACAAAAGAGCACAAAAACAATACAAAACAGTAGCAAAAAAATAAAAACATTTCATTTATTAAAAGATTAAAAAAACCGAACAACACATTCATACCTGGGGGAGACTTAAAGAGTTCATTGGTCACATCACCCCGCCTGCAGGAAGAGCCATGTCTTAATAGCTTTCCGGAAGGCCAGCAAGGTGGGGATAGATCGGATCTCTGGGGGTAGTTGGTTCCAGAGAACCGGAGCCCCCACAGAGAAGGCTCTCCCCCTTGGTCCCACCAACCGACATTGTTTGGCTGAGGGGACCTGGAGGAGACCGACTCTGTGGGATGTACGAGGTAGGATGCAGTCCCAGAGATAACCTGGTCCTAAGCCATGTAGGGCTTTAAAGATGATAATCAACACCTTGAATTGCACCCGGAGACCAATGGGCAACCAATGCAGCTGGCGGAGAATGGGTGTTACGTGGGTGTATCTGGGGACACCCACCACAGCTCGCGCAATGGGCTTCTTTTCCAAGACGCCCATTGGATTCAAGCTGCAGTGGAGTTAGAATGGGGACACAGAACTAGAAAATTATTTTTAAGACAAGGAGTCATTGCATTATTGGTGGAAGGATTGCAGTGTATGTGTGTGCGGACACAAGTAAATATATAATATACAGATGAAAAGCTACAGGTTAGGGAAAGTGACACTGGAGGTGTTGCCCATTTATGGCACTTTATATCTGAGATTTCAAACAATGAAACTTTGTGTTGGTTTATAATATGAAGGGACAAATTGCTCTAAATCTGCATTCTCCTTTCCTTGTGTTCGCCCCCCCCCCACAATTCCAGATAGCCTCCAAAATATGCCCAAATAGCCTCCAAAATATGACATCTTTTTCAGTGTAGAAGAACAATGCTGATCTTACAATCGTTTTGGCATACTGTCAAAATGTTTTTTCCAGACATATTGCTAGCCTTCCCTACCATATTTGTACCACTGTGAATCCTGTTTCATGATTTTGTTTTGTTTTAGATTGTATTTTGTAGCTCATCTTCTTGACATTTTTTTTGATGGAAGGACCCCCGATGAACAGCCTAATAAAGTAAACAATAAATCAAACTCACATGCAATGTTTTGATTTAGCATATGCTTATATTCAAGCATAGTACTGAACCAGGGATGAAATTCAAATTTTCCCCCTACCGGTTCTGTGGGCGTGGCTTGGTGGGCGTGGCACTGGAAAGATACTGCAAAATCTCCATTCCCTCCCCACTCCTGGGGGAAGGATATTGCAAAATCTCCATTCCCACCCTACTCTGAGGCCAGCCAGAGGTGGTGTTTGCCGGTTCTCCGAACTACTCAAAATTTCCGCTACAGATTCTCCAGAACATGTCAGAACCTGCTGAATTTCACCCCTGTACTGAATCTATTTATTGCCATAATAACCACCCTATAAGGTTGGGTGGGCTGTGTGAAAAGAACTGACCCAAAGTCACCCATAGAGCTTCCATAGCTGAGGATGGATTACAACTGGGTCATAGTTGAGGGTGGACAACCTATACCACATTGGCTGTCCATGCAAATATAAATGAGAGCCGATGGTTTTGCTGTGGTTTATCTAGGAAAGCGCGCAGGAACTACTAATGAGAGAACTGCTGGGTATTCAGTACAATAATTGCCTTTATTAGTAAGCATTTATTCTTACCGTGAATGATTTTCTGTGGATTGACCATATGATAACATCACAGATAAGGGCAGTGTCCCCAAGGCCATTTACACAAAAAAATGCATCTTTTAAATCCTTTTTGAATCCTTTGCAATCCTTCCTATTTCTCATTTATGAGTGGCTTACTCACCATGTTCAGCCATAAACATCACATAATGTGTATGAGAGAGAGGGAGAAGGCTGGCCCATAGTAGAAAAGGAGCAGTAATGGATTCTAAAAACCCTTTATTACCGGTTTGTGCGCGCGCGCACGTCCTGGGTGGGCGGGCGGAGCCTCCCGCCGCCAGCACTATCGGTTCTAAGAACCGGTCCAAACTGGGAGCAACCCACAACTGAAGCCATTTCATAGTCTGCTGTTCTTACAAAAGTTCACAAAGCAAATAATCCTAACAGTGACTGTTCAAAATGCTGAAATGTATTAAACTAACAACAATCTGGACAAGTATCACTCTTCTTTAATGTTTGGTTTAAAAATTTATATACAAAGGGGATAGCCATGTAACTTGAAATCGTGTTTTTTTTATACTTGGCTAGCAACAATCCTCTCTTTTTCTGTGTATTTTCTCCCTTCCAGAGGAGTTTAAGCATGTTTACCTTAGATAAATCTGGATCAAAGCCAGTTTTTTTTTAAAAAAAGCACAACTGTTTGCTGTGAATTATTGAGACAAAAGTTAATCAAAATCAAATAAAGTTTGGTGTCTTTTCTTACTATTATTTTACTAATTTATATGCCAGTACTGACACAATTTCAGCTCAGTTCTTTAAAAAAAAATATTTTCAGTATGCTAAAAATCTCAGGACATCCACTGCCAGATTTCAGATTTTACAGTATAATCACTCAAGCACCATGCTACAAAGGTATGCAGTTGTATGATTCACACAATATTAAAAAAATATGGAGCAGCTTTTGGGAAGGGCTTTTTTTTAACAACAGGCAGATGAAACAAATTATCCTTTGTGTTGACAAGATGATTACCTTTATTTCATATTTGTGGCTGCAAAGACATTGGCTTGACAAACAGAGATATTTTAACGCAAGATAAATCACGTTATTTTATATGCCTTTTTAAAGCATGAAACAATTGTCTTCCAGTTTGCTACCATTTTCGGATGCCAACCAATCTCAATTTAATCAGACAGCCTTCCTTTCAAGAAATTTCCAGGAAGTAAGAGGTCTCTTCCACATGTTTTATTCCATGTAACTCAAACAAATGCTTTGGGAAGCTCCTACTAATTCACTGAAACGGTGACCTTGGCAACAGAGAAATGGAAATTTAAGTCAAAGATATTGTATTTCTTCTTAACCGTATAGACAAGCAAAGGCTTAAAAACAACCGCTCAGGAAGAGAGTAACTCATGTTACGCATAAAGGACTTGGCAGGCCTGAACGCCGAAATTTCCAGAAGTGTTTGCGTGGCAGGAACTCGGTGCCAATCCACATATTTTAGCTACACTGGCCGAGTGCCCAGAGTACAAAAAAGCTATGGAGCTGTGCAGTTCACTGACTTCCCTGATGAGTTTCCATCCTGCAAGGCAACGCTGGCTATGTCTCCTGCTACTTAAATTGTTACAAAATACCAGATGTGCTTAAGAAAGAGTAAGCGAATCCAAACCTTGGGTAGTCAGATAACCTATCATTAACGTTTTTGGGTTGTTGTTTTTTTAAATGCTGTCAGAGTTCCAGATTACTGTTTTGTTTGTTTGTTTGCTTACGCCCTCTTGCTGGAACCCCCCCTGGGATGATGGGAACAAGACGCAGGAGGAGTAGACAGTTCTGGAGCATTTGACAACTTTGTTTACAATCACAGCCCTGCCTGCACATCTGAACCATGTGGGAAAGTAAAGGCTAAGCAGATTCCCTCTGCACTCGGCACAGAGTCTGAAAGGCAGTGGAAAAGCAGCAGGAAGGAGTACAGCAAAGCAAAAAGAACTGGGATCGTGTTTCTCTATCCCCACGGAGGGCAGCTGAAGAAAACAACAGAGCTGTTCTGATTCTCTCCCCCTTGGACACAGCCAGCGATCCCTTATGTGAAAAGATTGCACAAACAGACCTTGTCTAATGGTAATCTAATCCTCCCAGTTTGCTAAAAGGCTGGATGTGACACTGCTTGTGCACACTTCCATGCATTTTATGCACCGGGTGGCACACGTACCCCTCTCCAGTTGATCTCAATTTTAGAAATAATTTTTTGCAGATACTATCTATACAAGGACTCTATGAGTCAAATGAAGTTTCACTGCACTGGCAGAACACTAACTAGGTGGCCACCATGTCAGTGAACTGGATGCTTCAAGAACCAACATTGGCAGGTTGGCCAAGACAAGCAGAGTTGTGGTCAAGCACACATGCTGTTATCTTATATCCCAAGTAATCCTCAACTTACAGCCATTTGTTATGACTGTTCAAAGTTACAACAGCGATGAAAAAGTGACTTATGTCTGGTCCTCCCACTTACAACCATTGCAGCGTCCCTATAGTCACATGATCAAAATTTGGACCCTTGGCAACTAGCATGTATTTACAGTGGTTGTAGCATCCCGGGGCCATGTAAGCACTATTTGTGATCTTCCAAGCTGCTTCCAACAAGCAAAGTCAATGAGGAAGCCGGAATCGCTTAATGACCACATGATTCACTGAATGACTATGATAAAAAAAATTGTGAAATCGGACTAAGTGATTCCATCACTTAGAGATGGAAATTCTGGCCCCAATTGTGGCCATAGGTCAAGGACTACCTGCACATCGATGCTGTGAATCCTGCAGTAGCCAGTTAGATTTCTGCACCACCAAACTAGGTTTCCTGCCTAAGCAGGGGGTTGGACTAGAAGACCTCCAAGGTTCCTTCCAACTCTGTTATTCTATTCTATTCTATTCTATTCTATTCTATTCTATTCTATTCTATTCTATTCTATTCTATTCTATTCTATTCTATTCTATTCTATTCTATTCTATTCTAGGATTATGAACATGTTTTCCCCTAGGAGTACATGAAACAATTCCAATAACGGCATATGTGCATTTGTATGTCTTCATGTTTTCCTCATTCCTCTTTTCAACTAATAATAGGCACCAAGAAATAGGAAAAAACCCACTGCAGGTCAGTTTGAAACCATGAGCTCCAAGGACATTTGCTTCTGCATTGAAACTGCTCTCTTGTTTGTAGATACCATCTGGCCTAATGTTTCTTTTAGGTGGTGGCCGGAGGCAAATTGAAATGCTTTGCTAAAGATGAAACTACTTTGAAACAGCTCTGTCCTTAGTAGCTTATTCTGAATAATGTTTAATATTAGTTTATTTGGAGATTTCTCAGTTCCATGCATATTTCTGCGTTCTGTACGTGACTGAGCTATAGCAATGGGACAACCAGTTTCACCATCTCCCTTTATACCCACAGGATATATTGGCGTCTTTGCCATTATGGCTTCAGAGTGGTGGCTGTGCCAATGTCTCTAAGAATATTACCTGGTTTTGTTTTGTTTGTGTAGATATTTCTATCTCAGTGCTGAGCATGCAGCATTCTATTAACATAGATTTCTGTTGTCGTAATCTGAGATACAAAACACTAATTTCCATTTTTTATTATTTTAGAAATATTCTTTATGATTTTAATGTTTTTAATGCTATAAGCTGGCCAGAGTCACTTCAAAATGAGACGGGCAGCAAATAAATTTAATAAATAAATACAATTCATATAATTTCAGACTTGGAACTTTCAACTTTCATCAATGCAAGCAGCAGGCTATTTGGTCACCAAAGTTTAATATCTAACACATCTGGACTGTGGAAAGTCTCAAATTCTGCTTGGGATTGAGTATGCTTGACATTTGCTGGGCAATATGGAAAAATAGAATTGCAATTATTTTACCTTTTTGATCAAATATTTTCCTCTACTTTTATAGGAATGCCATAAAAACCTCAGCAGCTGTGTGTTCGTTTTCTTACATCATTCACATACAGATTTTGTTAAGATAAGAATTACTCTCATCAGAGGTGAAATGGATCTTTTCCTGAAACTCTGACATTATAAAAATAAACTGCAGATTAAATGCTAAGGTATAAAGTATTTATTTCAGTACAAAAATAATAAATCACATCCTGGCTATAAAACAGGTCTTGCTTCTTACAGAAGCTGAAGAGAAAAAGGAAGGATCAAAAGAAAGGAATGTACACATGCGTACTAGGAACATATTAATCACGTGCTCAGGAATAAACCATTATATTTGATAGGGATGCATCCCCCTGCATATACATGTAACAGGCAATATAAAATCACTGCCTGACAGATTTAAAATGGGGAGGGGGGGAGAACGGCCATTTTCTTCCAGTGAAAAAGTTTGTGGTTAAGGCTTAGCATTGTGAACGGAATAAGAAAAAGATCACCATGTTTATCTAAGTTGTTTTTATTACAGTTATTATCCCAACGAAAAGACTGGCAAAACTGCACAAATTTGAAACTTGTCAAGCATCTGAACTGGAAAAAAATGCTTTTATTTTGTCCACTACAGTAAAAGAATCAGCAAGAAAAGAGACGGCTAAAATTATACTGAGAAGTAAAGAAGAAGCGTAAATATTTATGCCCAAAATTAAAAAAAAAAAAGTCAGAAGACAGATCTAGGAAGCATACCAAACCCAGCTGCAGCACTGTCCCACAACAAAGGCAGGCTGTGATGATGTGAACTCATCACAGCAGGTAACCCAGTTTTGATCGAGTTGAGTCACTACAGCCCAGAGGCAGCTAAGTCAACTGCTTGAATTGTTCTTTCAGTTGCATAATGTGCCAGTCAAGCATTTAGGAATGCAATAAATGTTTGCTCACAGGGACGCAGGTAAGCCATGGCAGTCTCTCAGACAAGCAGCCGAGGGTGGAAGTTGGCTACTTGCTTAACTGATTCCCACGCAGAGGTTCTCACATGAATTAGACCAAGTCAAGTTTCTGGGAAGGCCAACTCCTCCTCCCACTTTATGTCCCCAAATGCTACAACAACTGTATAATTGGTGAGGCCTCCATCCAAGTCTAGGGTCTGTGATATCATGGAAAACATGTATTGATTCTGATAGCCTTTATATAAAGCTTTTAAAAACTATCTGCTGGTTTGGGAGGATAAGTCTTTCCAAGGGAGGTATATACTATTCTCATGCAGAATTTCCTGCATAGCTGTTCAAAAGAAAAAAGAAAAAACAGCAGAAAATGGAAAACTGCAGCTGCTTTTGTCAGTAACTTCCTACACTTCAGGACATATTTATTGGTAGATTTATGCACTCTGTCTTCCAATTCTAGCATGAAGCTAGATATTTTCTTGTTTAAAGGATCTTGTTGCTTTTATCCTAAGAGCCAACCTGCTGCAGCAAAATTCTTTTCTTCCCTTTTGCAAAAAAATAGCTTTGCTATCCCTGAACCATTAAAGCTACTACATGGTGCAGAACAGACTGTGGGAACCTGAAGCCCAATAGGGTATGATTTGATTCGGGAGGTTCTCCATCTAGTTACAGACTCCAAAGTAAGTTTTTTTCAAATTAACTTTAAAATGTATGGACCAGGGGCGGGTTCCTAATTTTTTTACTACCACTCTGTGGGCGTGGCTTATTTTGTGGGTGTGCCTTGCCAGCATGTGGTCGTGGGCCTCGGGAGCTTGGCAGCGGCTGGAGAAGCGGGGGGGCATTGCCCACCCGCAACGCAGCCCCCCGCAGTGGGAGCAGCAAGACCGCGGCAGCAGTTCTTCTAGGAGGCTCCGTCCAGCCTGAATGCTTCTCCCCATTCGATGATCCTAGGCTCCTGCCGCCCGTTTCCCCTCCCCTCAGCAGCTCGAAAAGCCTCGAACGTGCGAAAATGCCTGGGATCATCACCGTGCGTTCGTGGCTTCTCAGACTGCTGAAGGGAGGGGAACTGAGATAGGTCCTGCCGCCTGTTCTTTCAGCGTCTCACGCGCTCCCTCAGCCATCCTCCCCTGCTTGGACTCACTGTGGGGTAGGAAGGCAGCGCATTCGCAGTGCCAAAAGCTCGGCTTCTGGGCATGCGCAGAAGAATTTTAAAAAAAAAAATCAATTTTTTTTAAAAAAATGACGGCGCCCAGGCACTGGCAACCGACCGCACCGGTACTGTGACATCACCAGCGGGCCGCTACTGTTGCTATAGAGTGGACCGCACCGGTAGGAACCCACCACTGGTATGGACATGTCTTGAAGTCCAAACATCTTGAAGTTGCCATGTCTGAAAAACACCACTCTAACGGAAGCTGTTCTTTTCTCCTGCTCTGCCTGTTTAGGAGATTTGTAGAATTTGGATGCAGTGTCAGAATGACTACCATACTGCATGTTCTGACACTAATCAATTTACACAGTTATAACCTTTAAGAGATACATTTTGATCTTGTCTTACTGACTGACCAAGGAACAAGATGGAAATGTTGAAAATCTGCTCTGTAATGACTGGATTCATACATTGCAGTAAACTATTGTTGGCTAAAGAAGCTATCCTGGCCTGATTACATAAAGCAATAAACTATAGCTTTCAAGCTACAACAGCTAGTTTTACACACTGCAATAGACAAAACCCAAAACAAACTACAGTAGCCATAGTGCTATAAGTGAACCCCAAATTTTTATTTTATAAAGATTTTGCAATGGAGAATAGCATTTACAACATGATCTTAGCAAAGAGAATTGAAGGATTTGCTTCCAGGCAATGACATATTAGATTGTTATAAAACTAGCTATGCAAATAAAAAATTATGTAAACCTGCAGCAGTATAGGCAATAGACACTTACTGAGAACATACACCCTGAATTTATCTTAACACCTTTCACAGGAATGATCTGACAATTATTTGAAGTGACTCATACTTCTCAAAACATACTTTCCCTAACTTTTAAACAACCCTTTATAGTCTCTAAACATTATCCGAAGAAAACTCATTGTAAGATATCTTGCATATTATTGAAGAAACCTACCTATATAAAATATACCTTCCCCAATCTGTAATTTTCTAAGTGAATTAGCTTCCAGAAATGCTGGCTTGAAATGTTGGAGCCTGAAGACCCATTCTGCCCACCAAGAAAAATGAACCAAGGCCGATTAGAAGGCCTTGCTTGCTTAAAAACTATTTCTGTAACAGTTGTAAAATTACTGACTAAATGCAGAATCTTACCAAAGTGGCCCCAAAGCTCTTGTTCCACCAACATTCAAAAGATCTCCTTCTGTTGGCTTCAATGAAAAAGACTGTATCTTGTCTTTTAATTATGCATGCAACATCATCTGATATTGTTCCTGGCTGAAATCAAAGCTCATTAGAACTCATAGGTGATTACATAAACAGCAGCTCACACAATACAGCTGCTTATACCCCTACAGTATACCCCTTTGTTGCTTCGTTGATTAAACTCTGATAAACACATTTGCAAGCAAAGGCCCTAAAACACAGAAATATATCAAAGGAAACAGTTTAATCTAAACCACCATTCTGATAGGTGCTTTCAATTTGCAGGGGCAAAGCTGAATTGTCTGTCTGTCTGTACGGAAATTCTAATGCAGCTCTGTGACCCTTCAGTTCAGTTGCTCTACACTAAAAACATTATTAATTCAGGCCCTACAAATTATTTGATTGACTCGCTGGACTCACATGCTCATTTTGTATATTTGTAGATCTGCAGCACTGATATTTTCTCTCCAGTTTGTGCAATATCACATTAAATAAATATTAGATAATGTGGATATGATACAGAATTACTTCAGCTGTTATTTTCTTCTCTTTTCAGGAACTATTGAACTGCTGAATGAACACACTGGAATCTAGCAGCAGATCTGCAGTTAGTTTGATAAGCAACAGTTTCCAACCTGTTTACGCTGGTAGGTAAAATGATTTTACTGAACGTTTATCTATAAACTAGAACATTGCATGTTTGTGTTTTATTTTTATCCAGCCAATATTCAAAGCAGCTATTAAAGAACAATGCCATAATAATTAAAGCATAGTACAGTCATTAAAACAAGTGCAGCAAGCTTTTCAACTTAAATCTCTGGGACTACACCATAATGGTTAACTGTTAGAACAGGACAAAGTGTAAGGTCACCATAAGCTCTGGAAACTCTTTGGGTTAGATTGGGCCACTCTCTTTCAACCCAATCTATTTCAGAGGTGGGATTCAGCAGGTTCTGACCAGTTCTGGAGAACCGGTAGCGGAAATTTTGAATAGTTTGGAGAACCGGTAAATACCACCTCTGACTGGCCCCGCCCCCATCTATTCTCTGCCTCCCAAGTCCCAGCTGATTGAAGGAAATAGAGATTTTGCAGTAACCTTCCCCTGGAGTGAGGAGGGAATTGAGATTTTACAGTATCCTTCCCCTGCCACGCCCACCAAGCCACTCTACACCCACCAGGCCACACCCACAGAACCAGTAGTAAAAAAATTTGAATCCCACCACTGATCTATTTCACTGGGTGACTACTGTGGAGAGAAAAGGAAAGTAAGTCTCCTGGATAGAACCCCTTGAGCTTTTGTATTACCAAGACAATCCAGGTTGGATTCAGGAGATGCCTTAGAATCCACAGTTTATTCTACTGTGTCTTGTAGAACCTAGTTTCATCGTGGAGTATAGAATGGTAGAAGATCATACAATGGGGAATCATAAAATTAACCCTTGCGGGAGGGAGGTTGAATGGATTTGTTGTTATTTGTTTGATTTTGGTAGTACTTTATGAAATGCAGAGCTTTCCAAAAAACATTTAACAGGAAATTGGCCCGCGGGAAGAGTTACTGATGTTTGGAGAAGTGGAGGTAAATGAACATTGTAATATTCCCATAGTAAAGAGAAAACCCTGAGTTTTTAAACATTATGAATAGTGCTAATATTTACATTTAAAAGAGGCTCAAAATAGCAAGTACATCTGTCAGATTGCTGGATGGGGGCTAGGAAGCAGACTCAGGTGCAGACATGGATGACTGAAGGACTTCAAGCCAGTTATTGTCTGCCCATGTAACCTACCTCATCTAAATGTTGTGAGGATAAAGTCTTCATTTTAGAGTAAAGTATTTGCCTATAGCAGGGGCAGGTTGCCTACTTACCGATACCGGTGTGCTGCGCGTGCATCTCCACGTTTCGTGCGCGCGTGTGCTCGCTATGCACGCGCGCCCTCTCTCGCGATTTTGGTGAGATTTTGCTTCTGCGCATGCACGGAAGCAAAATCTCGCCGAAATCTCTCTCGCGCGCGCATCCCCTCGCAAGATTTCGGTGAGATTTTGCTTCCGCGCATGCTCAGAAGCAAAAAAGCCCAATTTTTTTTAAAAAAAGATGGCGACATGTGCGACTGTCCGGTGAAGACGGTACCGGAGCAGTCGCGTGCAAATTGCATAATCGGCGGGTCCCTACCGGAGTTGCGCACTGGACCGCACCGGTAGGAACCCACCCCTGGCCTATAGGCAAAAAGATAAAGCAAAAAATGTATTTTATTAATCTTAGGATTAATGATTGTAACTATGATTTGTGATCTATGACCTATCACTTATTGTCTGTATGTACACTGAGATCTTATGCAATGGAGACAAATTCCTTGTGCCTCCAATCACACTTGACCAATAAAGAATTCTATTCTTTTCTATTAAAAATGTTGTGTACTGCTCAGAGTCACTTGCTTGGGAGCTGGGTGGCTGTATAAATTAGATTAAAATAAATAAAAGAAAATACACCCTCTAATATATACATACTTTTTCTTATCTTCTTTTGAGTGAAGGAATGCCAACTCTAGACTAGAGTTCTATTATATTCCCAGAACATAACTCTCTTCAGACATAGAACCCATCACACAAGTTTTCTCATGACCACTCAAAACTGACTTCTGACAGAAATGCAACCTTTTTTTTAATTGTACAAGCCTTATTGACACAAACAAGTGGAAAAGCCATGCTATGGTTATTGGTCCTTCACCATGGTTTGTATCTGGAGAATAAGCTATTCCTTGAAAGCTTTCCTTGGTAATGGTTCTGAATATTCATCAAAGATTTCTTCTTGCAATTGAGAATGAGGCTTCTGATTATTCAAGCCTGATAGCCTAGTTATAGTACAAACTGTGCCACTAAAGACCTCTGCAAGTACAGCTACATTATTTATTCACCTACAGCCAAAATAGCTCTATAGTTAGCATATGATGTCAGTAGATTGTTTGGATCCCTGGAAAATAGGCCGGGAACCGCCTCTCACATGATACATGAAATCAGTGATAAGTTCTTCTCTTCCGTGAATGAAAAACCAGAAGTAGGCAAGGTTCAAGAGAGTCTGGGAAGTGGAAAAGATTGTTCAGGATCTCAGAATAAAATCAGGCATTTGGCATGTTCAGGATGCTGCTTCACGCCCCTCCACACACTCAAATCTTGGTGTGCTGCTTTGACCCAAATGATTCAAACAAACAAAACAACTGCATACAAGCATTCCAGAGATTTCGAACACGAAGTTTTGTTTTTTCCTTCTTCTTTTTTTTTTAAATTAGCTGAGTGAATTTAAAGTTAATCTGTAGTCTTTTTTTTTTAGTAGCATTTTTGCAACAATTAGAACCTGCAAGAAAATGATTCTACAACACATGTATGTATGTCCTGACCTTTTAACCATTTGCAATCTCAAAATTCAGGATTTAAAGAGCATTATTCTGAACTGACCTTCAGAGGAATGTTGATAAAATATAAACAAAATATTATATATGTATATATATAATACACTGAATTACAACTCTCAAAAATGCATGTCAACTCTTGCTGGCCCATCCTGGATGTGAATTTGGGAACTTAGAATACATGGAGGACAGTAGGCTGGGAAGTGTGTTACATGTGTGTGTGTGTGTGTGTGTGTGTGTGTGTGTGTGTGTGTGTGTGTGTGTGTGTGTAGCATTTTTTGCTGATATATATGTGTATGTATGTGTGTATGTGTATGTGTATGTATATGTATATGTATATGTATATATATATGTATATGTATATGTATATGTATATGTATATGTATATGAGAGGTGGGTTCTAACTTACCTTGCCGTCTGTTCGTTTCCTCCATGCCGCGTGGGTGCATGCGCATTGCACACCACGCAAGCGCGCACATGCACAGTGCCGAAAACCAAGCTTCTGCGCATGTGCAGAATTTATTTATTTTATTTTATTTATTTTGTGAGATTTATATACCGCCTCACAGTGCAAGCACTCTCTAAGCGGTTTACACCAGTAAGCAATGTACAGTATATTTACATTGCCCCCAACAATCTGGGTCCTCATTTTACCTACCTCGGAAGGATGGAAGGCTGAGTCAACCTTGAGCCGGTGAGATTTGAACCGCTGACCTGCAGATCAGTGTCAGCTAAAGTGGCCTGCAGTACCTGCCTCTAACTGCTGCGCCACCTCGGCTCTCAGAAGCCAAAAACAAGATGGTGCTGCCTACAGTGCCGCTGAGAGAGCTGGTTCAGGGGTGTGGCCAACCAGTGATCGCTCCCAGTTCGGCGAGCGGGGGGAAATTCCCGCCACCGGTTCTAAAGAACCGGTCCGAACCGGGAGCAACCCACCTCTGATGTATATGTATATGTATTTCTCCCAATTTTATGGCTGAGTGCAATGCGAAGAATTCATAACAAACCAGCACTCTTGAGCCAAAACCTAAAATATATTTCTCCTCAAGGAAAATATCAAGTTATTAAAAAATGAGTCTTACCAGTTTCATCTTTTTAAAATTTCCTCAGAGCAAGCAGTCCAGGAAGAAAGGAAGCTGCACCAAAATATTTTATATGCCTGTTGGTCATGACTAACTGTGATGGATTTATATAAAACACAACCTTGATTTGACAAGCAACACTGCACCATTTTGTTCCAATATTTTGGCCCTGGGTCACTCAATGGTTGTTTCATCATTTTTAGATGTTACCTGTACAGGTGAATTTAAACATTTGAATACACAACATTCCATTATCAGAATGTGTTTTTATGCTTAGTGAGAGTGAAGCAAATGAGATAAGGTGCAAGCAGTAAGTTGAATAGACTTCTTGAGTAAGAATGATAAATGAGGGAAAGCTACAGAACCCTGCAGAACCAGAAATAAATATTTAGTTGCTGATTTCTAGAATCTCCTGCACTGCAAAGTTAGTTCTCTATCTCATTTACTTTATAGTTCCTTTTCAGACGGATTAAAAATGATAGGCTAATTCAATCACCTCTCTTTAGTTCACAAAAGGATATATATCTCAGGACATTTATTTATTTATTTATTTATTTATTTATTTTATTTTATTTTATTTTATTTTATTTTATTTTATTTATTTTATTATTTTATTTTATTTTATTTTATTTTATTTTATTTTATTTTATTTATTTTATTTTATTTTATTTTATTTTATTTTATTTTTTTATTTTATTTTATTTTATTTTATTTTATTTTATTTTATTTTTTATTTTATTTTATTTTATTTTATTTTATTTTATTTTATTTTATTATTTTATTTTATTTTATTTTATTTTATTTTATTTTATTTTATTTTATTTTATTTTATTTTATTTTATTATTTTATTTTATTTTATTTTATTTGTCAAAACCAGGTATGGTATAAACATAAACAAAAGCAAAGTAGGTATAGGTAAATTAGGACAATAGGACAGTAGGACAAGGACGGTAGGCACGATGGTGCGCTTATGCACGCCCCTTACAGACCTCTTAGGAATGGGGTGAGGTCGACTGTAGACAGTCTAAGGTTAAAGTTTTGGGGGTTTGGGGAATCTTTTTTGGGACATCTATGGGAAAGAACTGGCACCTGATCTTCTCTTCTTTCAAAGCACCACTCCAGCTGCCAACTGCCTCCTCACAAGATTTTGAGAATTTGTCTTGGTGCATATGCACTCAGTGTACATAAAAGAAAAGATACGCTCGTCAAGAATCATAAGCTACAACGCTTAATGATAGTCCGGCTACAAATAAGCAATCAAATCATATTAGGAACCAGTCAATATAAATCGTAAGGATACAAGCAACAAAGTTACAGTCATACAGTCATTAGTGGGAGGAGATGGGTAATGGGAATGATGAGAAGATTAATAGTAGTGCAGAATTAGTAAATAGTTTGACAGTTTTGAGGGAATTATTTGTTTAGCAGAGTGATGGTGTTCGGAAAAAACTGTTCTGGTGTGCAGTGCTCTATAGCGTCGTTTTGAGGGTAGGAGTTGAAACAGTTTATGTCCAGGATGTGAGGGGTTGTAAATATTTTCACAGCCCTCTTTTTGACTCGTGCAGTATACAGGTCCTCAATGGAAGGCAGGTTGGTAGCAATTGTTTTTTCTGCAGTTCTGATTATCCTCTGAAGTCTGTGTCAGTCTTGTTGGGTTGCAGAACCAAACCAGACAGTTATAGAGGTGCAGATGACAGACTCAATAATTCCTCTGTAGAACTGTATCAGCAGCTCCTTGGGCAGTTTGAGCTTCCTGAGTTGGTGCCGAAACAACATTCTTTGACCTATTCCTCTCCATGGAGATACACTTCCCACTAAAAGCCTAGGCTTTTAGCTGTATCTGTATAGTTCCATACTAGCAGAAGCCTGTCTAATATTTACTGCTTTTCATTGTCATAAAAAAGCTTTTGGTTGATCTGCACTGTGGTTGGGCAAAAGTTCTGTTCATTGGAAGAACTTTGTTGGGTTTCAGTACCATAAGAACTTGTGAATGCCTCCATATCTAAGGTATTTTGTTTGCTTATGAAAGCTAATGATGATGCAGAACTGGAATCTTTGCTTCTTAAAATCAGTTTTACATCGATTCATTTACTTTTCGCCTTGGGTATATCTTCAAGGTATTACAAGATGCTTTAAACAAAGAATATTTGTCTACATAAAAGGGATTCCCTTTATAAGAACAGAGGAACATAGACAGTGTCTTTTATTAAAATAAATTGTTCACTGAAATTGATGCATGGCATACTTAACCATGATAATCCAACTTCTTGAGTCTGCAAAATACACTGAACCATAAAGTAACCCAATGCACTGGCTTTGCATATAACAGGTTCAAATGTCGTTGCATTGTGAGTGATTCAATGACTGTGTAAACCCAGCCACTGAGAAAGTATAACATTCCCATTGCAGAGGTTTCCCTGAATAGGATGAGCAGGATGGCCCTTAGCCAGTCCTTTCAGAGCCAAACAAGGCGGGGAAATATCTCATAAGGAGACATGCACCAATGACATTTCTTCCACCAGAGCACTTCAATAGCATTCCCCAATTAGTATCAACCAGTGTGGCTGGACTAGAACTTCCCTAGTCTCTAGCCAGCATAGCCATTGAGTAGGAGGAGGAGAATTGAAGTTTGGGCAAGCTCTGTACATGATCCATATAAATAATTTGCCTGAGAACTGCACTCAAAAGCCATGAATCTTTCCCTTGTCCTTATTTTTTCAGAGGTCATGTAAGCTAGCATTTAAGTTATCAGGTCATTGTAATTCTCTGGGTCACATTTTCCTCCTAGACCCTCCTTTCAAGGAAGATCCCAAACTCTTCCTCTCCCCCCCCCGGAAAGGCATCCCAAACATGATGGCCTGCTCCAAGCTGCCCCAGGATCAAGCCACCTATATGATAACATGTCACGATGTGAATATTGTCAGTTGTGAGTCTATGCAGGGTGATGCACCACTATCCTAAATACTATGGTACTTCCCAATACAAGCAGAACACGTGATATGATGTTCTGCGCATGTCTACATTCCTATCCACCATTAATCACTTCTGTTATGCCTTCCGACCTGGAAGGATGTGTTGCGTAGCAAAGATGTAGTTTATTCAGGATGTATTGTTTTATATTGTTTTGTACTGAAATAAATATTTTCTATTAGACATTTTAACCTCGGTTTTATTTCTAAGTATTTGAATTCCAAGCAAAAGATCCAATGTCGCCTCTACGGGGGAATCCTCCCCTTAACATAACAGCATCTATTAAATGGTATGTTTGCCTGGAAAAAAAAGTTACTTCTTGCATAATCACCTTTCAAAAGGATGTCCCCTGGAATTAATTGCTTTAAAGTCATCTCTTGCAATTATTTCAGGACAGACAGCTTTAACAAGCATTTTAAATTATTTTGTGGCATAGCATTCTACCCATAAAAATCTCAAGAAGAATCAGGAAGAATACGGAAATATGTACAGTACTTCCCCGCTCCCCATCCCCATACTGAAGGCACTATGCAGGGCGGACAGGGTCAGACCAACTGGGAATGGAACAAATTACAGCAGAAAATAAGAGGAGAATACACCATCAGAGTTGTCACAAGAATCCACATGAATCCTTTTCTTCTACTGTCTTAAATATAATAGAGCCAGTTGCTATAGAAACTAGCGTAAAAGCTCCCTCGCAGCAAAGCAGGGAGGCAAGGTCGAGAAATGAAAGGGACTATAGTATTTTAAAGCCATTTATAAGGGATACTAAAGAATGAGATTAACCAAATTCATCATTTGTACCCCAGCTCCATCAAATTGTGATTTATATCACAGGGAGTGAAATGAAGAGGTGCAAGTCACACTGGTGAATTATAAGTCTGCAGTAAAGTGAATTTGACACAAGGTTAGACATTTTCAGCAATCAACTATGTTTACTACAACCCTGCTATTAAATACTTGTTTTTCAGAGTTGTGCACTGTCACCAATCATAATATGGTCAGAAAGTAATAATAATTTATTTCTCACTACTCTGAAAAAATTGATTGTTTTCTACATCTTTAGAAGTTAGTAGAGATTTAACTTCAGTCTTCAATATACACCCATATCTTCAGGAGATATATATCTCCCTTAGGCACTGAAGGTGGCTGGATGACTTTGGGCCAGTCACTCTGTCTCAGCCCTGAACTGGGTAGTTGAAAAACTTATATTTGTCAACTTGCCTGGAACTTGCATTGTAGATTGCAATCTGTAATTTTCACTGAATAGGCCTTTCAGTGAATTGCCTAAGAATGCTGAAGATGATGATACGTTATAGACAGGGGTGGGTTCCTCCTGGTTCGGACTGGTTTGCCCGTACCGGTAGCGACCCGCTGGTGACATCACGATGACATCACTGAACCGGATCGGTCAGTGCCGGTCCGTGGGTGCCGCCATCTTTTTTTTTTTTTGCTTTTTTTTTTGCATTTTTTTAAAAAAATTCCTTCTGAGCATGCACACTGTGCATGCGGTCGCCATCTTTTTTCTGTTTAGTTTTTTTTCCTGGATTTTTCGTTACTGCACATGTGCGCGCCCACGAGACACGCCCATGTGGCGAGGGAGGGAGGGAGTGAACCGGCAGTGAGGTAAGTTGGAACTCACCCCTGGTTATAGATGAGATGCTTCTTTGTTTGACATTCTACAGTAGGGGTGGGGAATCATGGCCCATGCTGGCTCAGGAATTCTGGGAGTTGAAGTCCACAGGTCATAAAAGGCCATGGTTCCTCACCCCTGTTCTACAGTGGAAGTTATTAGGCTCTCATGTGCATTGGGAGAGATTATCCTTTGAGTTACATGTGCTGTCGTACATGTGCCAGAGTTATCCTTTGAGTTACATGTGCTGTCGTAACTCATCAGCCGTGATTGCTGTGCATAAGCTTAAGGACAATCTACTTATCAACAGAAGTGTTGGGCATGGCTATATGCAAAGCCATCCCACAAGGCAACCAGTCAGTGTATCATTATAAATATATTAAGTAATCTATCAGAATACAGTATACCTGGGATCTACATGGGGCTACCCTTGAGGAGTGTTCGGAGACTTCAGTTGGTTCAAAATGCAGCTGCGCGAGCTGTGGTGGGTGCACCAAGATACACACACGTAACACCAATTCTCCGTCAGCTGCATTGGTTGCCTATTGGTCTCCGGCCACAATTCAGAGTGTTGGTTATCACCTTTAAAGCCCTATATGGCTCTGGACCAGGATATCTTCGGGACCGCCTATTACCACATATCTCCCAATGACCGGTTAGGTCCCACAGAGTTGGTCTCCTTCAGGTCCCGTCAGCCAAACAATGTCGGCTGGCGGGGTCATGGGGGAGGGCCTTCTCTGTGGTGGCCCCGACTCTTTGGAACCAACTACCGCCGGAGATCCGTACCATCCCCACCTTGTTGGCCTTCTGGAAAGCCATTAAGACCTGGCTCTTCCGACGGGCTTGGGGATAGGGACCTTATATAATTTTGAAAGGTCGCCCCTTGTTTGCTATGATCAACTGAAGTGTTTTTAATTTTTAAATGTATTTTTTAAAAATGTGTGTTTCAATATTTTTTATATACTGATTTGTTTATATTCTGTTGTTAGCCACGCAGAGTCCTCCAGGAATTGGGCGGCATATAAATATGAACAAATAAATAAATAAATAAATACCTTATTGTCGGTCAATGAGCTGGAAACTGAAATTAGAGAAAAGTTAATTAATTTCCAGCTGAAGCTATACATGTAGCTTTCATTGCTACTCTATCCATATTAAGATGGTTAATCCAGGAAGATGGAACTTTTCAGTTTAACATATCCAGAAGCCATCTACATGCAGAAGGATGAACTATGTTTTTAATACCATTTTTAATACAAAAAAATCAACACACTTACAAATGTGTTTGGATTGACACTTTGCTCTCCCAATACATGTGAAATATGATAAGTAAGAATCCATATTGTCTTTATCCACAAAGGGAGGGAGAAGAAAGAGCAGAAAAAAAGTAGTTTCTAGCAAGAATAAAACAGATACTAATCTAGCCTTCTTTGGCATGCACCGCATTGCTGGCACATGGAGCCTGCTGTGCTACACTTGAGAGACCCAAATTGCTATTCAAGTCACAGTGCCAGCGATAAAAGTTAGAAGGATAAAGCCCAAAGGAACATGTATCTTCTGACAGGGAAACTTTGAGTCTGCTCACCCCACCAGAATAATGATTAGCGCCTGTCATGCTCAGCCAGAGCAGCTATAGTTGCTGTCACTTCTGCTGGAGCCCCCAATTTGCAGTCTCCAAAGTATCTGAAATCATGAGCATCTTTAATAGGATCGTCAAAAGCTTGCAATCACTTTGAACTTCCCCCTTCCAAAACAAATGGACAAACAACGACAACCATATTGGTAAAAATTCATTTGTTGCATGCAAGACTGCAAATAGGTCAGTCAGGTTCTCTGTTGTGTATCTATAAAGCTGTGCATCTCCTGAATGGCTGAACCAAAGAGTTAGGATGCTGTGCTACATTTCATTCAACAATTCACTGGCGACTGATAGGCCGATAGCTTCTTGACGCAATACTGAACAAGGAAATACTTGGCAAGGAGTCTCTGTGAGGCACAACTCAGATAAGCCAATTTTCACATGAATAATAAACTAATTGTCTCCTGGAAACACCACTCCCCTTTTGCTCCTATTTATTTCCTATGGGAGGGGCCATTCAGCGTCCCCTTGTGCTTTTATTCCCGAGTCAATCTCTGTTCCTTAATTGTTCCCTTCTCCTGACAGCTCTGTGCATGCGCACATCAGAAACACGCTCCAGCTGTTTTTCAGTCCCATTTATCTCTGACTCCGAAGGTAGCTGATCACTGTCAGACGGTCTTGGCCCCATCTCTGCCTCCAACGCAGAGCACTCATCAGAGCCTTCCCCAGACTCCAGGACTGGCCCATGTTCCTCCCCAACCTCCTCACTGTCCGAGTCTGCTGCCAGCTGCACTGGCCACTGACGGGACACAACAATTATTTTAAAACTGTCTCAAGATTTGCAGGTCAACCATTTCCTCCCTAACTGCAAAAGGTACATTACAGATCATTTCATATGCAGTATTGATTCAAAGCACATGGAAATCAGCCTTCCCCAACCTGATAACCTCTAAATATATTGGCAGCACCCAAAATTTCAAGTCAGGGTGTTGAATGGCTTTGGAAAGTCTGAGAGTTGTAATCCAACTTATCTAGTAGATATTAGATTGGACTAGTGCAAAGCACAGGTGTGCATGTCGAATATCTTTCCCTGAATAAAGTTGAAATTTGGTTAATATATTTTCCTGCTTTTTCCCCTGTCACATTTCTCTGTTTTCAAAGCATTAAAGAATCATAGAGCTGAAGCTATGTTGGCCACCAAATCCATCTCCTCCCAAGGTCAGAAATTTAAATGAAAGCATCCCTGACAGATGGCTGTCCTGCTGATGCTTAAAATCAACCTCCTGCCTTCCTTTCCTTTTTTGTGGTCTATTATTTATACAAATGTTACCCTGCCTTTCTGCCTGAAGGGGACTCAAGGCCATGAGTATAAAAATAAAAAAGCAGATAGTTTTTTTTAAAAAAAAAATGCTAAACAGTTGTAACAACTATTAACCTGTTCAAACTACAAAGACCGGTCCAAAGAAGAAGTCTTGATTCCTTTCTTAAAAACAGAAATATTGCTTTCTGTGGAATTGTGCCGAGGCTCCAAACAACTTTGGAGAACCAAGCTTGGAAGATAAAGGCATTGAATTAGGGGGCCTCTTCTGTTGATCTTATGGATCTGGATGTGCATATCAAGATAAGTAGGTTCCAATCTATTTAAGAAATTAAAATATATATTTTAAAAAAACCAAATTCAACACACAATACTTCAAACAAGATGCTTTTGCTTTCCCTAAATAATGCATTTAGATATTCTTCAAGGAAGCCTCATGTAAAATGCATTGCAGCAGTTAAGCTGGCAAGTAATCAAGGCATAGAGAACTGCTGCCAGACCAAGAAACATAACAGAAATATATTACAGAAATATAAATGGGCAAATGCATTCCTAATCACATGGGAATGCAGAGATTTCATTAGCACCACCAAACTATGAACTGAATTTGCACAGGAAGCAGAAAGCCCTTCCAGAACAAACTGAACCAAACCCCGGAACCTGATTTCCCATTGATCTACAAGCCTCTGCCTTGCTTGTACTCATGTGGATCAATGGCAGTTAGTCTTGATGGCAATGTGACTGCCTCTGAAGGCTGTCTGCTGAGAGACGGATGGACTTCATTGTGCCGTTGTTTGGCCACTATAAGAAAAGACTGCTAAGCTAGATGGGCCAGAGTTCCAATCCAGCAGGGGCAATGCGTATGTTTTTATGTTTCCATTCAGCCCTCATCAAACTTAGGCACACAAGGGAATTAATTAACTGCTTCCTTGGAGATAGAACAGAGCTTAATACAGAATCACTGACATTTTGGGTATGCTTGTTCAATCAGTTCTGTATCCACCTAACAGCAACATAATCTAAGCTACATTTCGATACATTCTCTACCAAAACCTCATGGAAGACTTTGTCAAATGTTTGGCTAGAGTCAAGGTATACTATGTCCACCGCATTCCTCCAGTCAACTAAAAGGTCACTCTTTCAAACAAGGAGATCAGGTTAGTTTGTATGGTTTGGAATCAAGAACCAAGCAATGTGGTTTTTTTAATGATTATAGACTGACCAGTTAACACAGTTTCGGAATTTTGCCTGTACTGATATGTTGAGTTATCCAGCACATACCTACCTACCTACCTATTTATTTATTTGTTGGTTTTTTTTGTTTGTTTATATCCTGCCTTTATTATTTTTATAAATAACTCAAGGGAAAACCTGGGCTGGTGTCTGAAGGCTCTTGGGTGTGGACCAGAGGTGGGTTCCTGTTCGGACCTGTTCTATAGAACCGTTAGTAACTTGGCGGCCTGGGTCACTGGAACCGGCAGCAACCCAGGCCTGCCACGTCCCCGAGCCGGTTCTCTTGGCGGCGCCATAGACACCGCCATCTTTTTTTTAGTACTGCGCGCACACGGCGCACAATGTGCTCACGCCCACGTGTCACGTCCCTGAGCGAACCGGCAGTAACAGAATCCAGAATCCACCCCTGGTGTGGACAGGACAAAAGAGTCTCTTGCTGAACCCAAGTTGATGTTTGCTGAGAAGGGTACTCTATTATATATACTCCAGTTATATCTCTGGACTGGATGGCATTCCCCCTAAAGGGGGTCTGCAATTTGGGGTTTCTCCTGAACTCACAGTTACTTTCAGATAGGTAAGTGGATATCACGCCAGAGGTACTTTGCCTAATTTTGTAGTGGCCTATTTGCTGGCAAATTAGAGCCATCATGTATTTATTTATCAAATTTAGACACTGCCATCTCACTAAGTGACTCTGAGTGGTCAGAGTGATACCATGTAACAGCTGTGCTGAAGGTCAAGAGGTTTCCGAATACAATTCGAATTGCCAGTTCTAACCTATAAAGTCCAATACGAATTGGCTCCAAAGCGCCTTCAGAACGACCTTCTCTACATGGAGTCAACTCATTCAATGTGTGCTCCCCAACACAATCTTTAAATAGTCTCCCATTACCAAGAAATTAAGGGGCCTCATGGAGGACTAGAGCTCACAGTCCCCCACGTTAATCAACTAGACCAGTGATGGCAAACCTTTTCAGCACTGAGTGCCCAAACCGGAACGTGCTGGCCAGTGCACACATGCCTGTTTTTCGGGCTGTTTTCACGCCGTTTTCTGGCGCTCGCGAAGACCAGCATGCACGCCGGAAACCAGAAGAGCAGCTGGCGATGGTGCGCGTGCCCACAGAGAGGGCTCTGTGTGCCACCTCTGGCACGCGTGCCATAGGTTCGCCATCACGGAACTAGACCGTTCAACCTTTGCATTCCACTCGTAAGTTTCATTTCACCAGGGTTCAGTAATATCTGCAAAATTGTAATTGCTTTCCTGCATTAGGACTTCTAGTTCTTTCTGTTTGTACCCTAAACTCTGCACTGGAAAGACACTGGAATCCTTGGGCCTTGCAAACTAATTTATCCCTTCCTAGATTTACTATACTGTTCATTAGTGGTTGCCTCAGCAGCCTGTATATCCCACCAGTCCTGTTCCTAGGACTCGGTGTCACACTATTTTCTAGGCCAGTGATGGCGAACCTTTTTTTCCTCGGGTGCCGAAATAGTGCACGTGCATGCTATTGCATGCGCGTGCGTACCCACACCCATAATTCAAAGCCCCTCACTTGCCCCACCCCCTGCACATGCATGTGTGACCCTCCCCCACTCCCCTGTTTCCCGACTTCCAGTGGGCCCGGTGGGCCCATTTTTCGCCCTCCCCAGGCTCCAGAGGCTTTCTTGGAGCTTGAGAAGGGCGAAAACACTCCTCCCGCCACCCTGGAGGCCCTCCGGAGGCCAAAATCACCCTCCCAGAGCCTCCGCGTGAGCCAAAAATCAGCTGGCGGGCACGCACATGCACACTGGAGCTGAGCTAGGGCAACTGCTTGTGTGCCGGCAGATACGGCTCTGCGTGCCACCTGTGGCACCCGTGCCATAGGTTCGCCATCACTGTTCTAGGCTGTCTTCTCCCTCTACCTCAGCATACAATTTAAAGGCCCTCGGGTCAGGTTTGAAAGATGCCTTCCAGTTCTTCCTAATTTTCATGAGGTACAGCTGATCTCATGCTGGTAGTACTATGCTTATTTGTTTGGTCATCTGGAGCACTGTGTCTTTTCTGTTGTAACTACTGCATGCTTACTTATTTGTTACAGAATGCAGGCATAAGATAGGACACACTCAGTTGTGTGGCGGGCAAATCTTCTCTGATTCTGAGAGAGCCTCTTTTAGGAATTAAGATCTGGATTGTGCCTTTTGCATTATAAGAAAATGAGGTCATGTTGAAGGCAGCTGCAGATGAGCTATTTCTGGCTTGGGAGACTTGGAATCAACACTGCTGTTAACTCCAGATGGACATCAAGTGAAGTCCATCTGTGTGATTTCTAAGTTCTTTGAGTCTCTGAGCTGGGGACTTCGTCAAAGAGAGATGTGCTGTGTGATGAATCAGTCAGCTTTTGTTGTCTGGGGCTGGACTCTATGACAAGAGTGGTAAGACTCATCTTCTTGGGAATATCTGAAACTTTAGAGGCCAGTTGAATGTAGCTGAAAGAGACAGAAACATAATTTTCAGAAATACTTGTTTCTGGATCTATAATTGTTTGCATGAAGGGTTCACACTGTTCATTTAACTAGTCAATAAGTAGTCAGATATATCAGTGAAAGTTTTATGATCTTTGAGCTATCATGAACATATATCAGTGATGGCGAACCTTTTTTCCCTCGGGTGCCGAAATAGTGCGCGTGCATGCTATCGCGCGTGCGTGCATGCCCACACCCATAATTTAAAGCCCCCCACTCGCCCCACCCCCCTGCGCATGCATGCATGACCCCCCCACTCCCCCATTTCCCGACTTCCAGTGGGCCCGGTAGGCCTGTTTTTTGCCCTCCCCAGGCTCCAGAGGCTTTCTTGGAGCTTGGAGAGGGCGAAAACACTCCCCCTCGCCACCCCGGAGGCTCTCCGGAGGCCAAAATCGCCCTCCCAGAGCCTCCGTGTGAGTCAAAAATCAGCTGATGGGCACACACATGCGCGCTGGAGCTGAGCTAGGGCAACGGCTTGCGTGCCGGCAGATATGGCTCCGCGTGCCACCTGTGGCACCCGTGCCATAGGTTCGCCATCACTGACATATATTATAAATCATAACTCCTTGTTCACTATTGAGTCTGATCTAACGGTGCAGCAAAAATGTATGCAAAAATAATCTATGCTGCAATAATATATTTAAAGCTTTTTCATTTCCTAGTGACAAAAACAAAGAAAAAAACCCAAAGTGTTACTGGAAGAAATTATTCTGTAATTAACACCAAAGCTAGCGCATATAATGGAGAGTTGAAAAGGAATTTTAAAACTTCAGTATGTTTTCAACCGTAGAAGCATCTGGGCATTGTATGCAATGGGAGAAATCATGGTATGAATTGCCTCAATGTTCAGGATAAACCTTATGTGTTGCTTTATGTGGCTAATTTGTAAAGACTAAGAAAATATTTGTTAAATATTTCATGATACAATTAAGTCTTATTAATGTAGTGGCCTTTATTTTGCAAATTAAAATGCACAAGAATTCATTTTTATCACAACAGGTCTTTATTTGTCATCTTACTTTGCTAAGTATTTGATTAATATTAATATGGAAGAGCTGTTTTTTTTAAAAAAAAACCAACCAGTTAATACTTTAGATGGAGTAGCTATGTGGAAATAGTATTAATGGGTTACTATTTATGATACATACTAGTCCTAAATATTATTTTTGATATTTTTATTGCCACCCAGGACAAATACAGTTCATTATAGATGAGGAATTGTTTAATCTTCCAGCTACATGCAATAATCAGCAGAACAAATTGTTTTTAGTGCAACTCTGGTATTGGTCTCCCTCTGCCTTCTTCATA
>JALIGW010000001.1:71969239-72079239 GCA_023053685.1 Diadophis punctatus similis | reverse complement strand
CACAAGTAGGTCGCTGGGCTGTAAGTTTTGTTTCTTTATGATCTCTATGAACTGGAATGAGTTTTTTACATATGAGTTTTTTACATATATATGAATTAGTCGAGAAATTAAAAGGGAATGGATGATGACATTGAAATATTATGGAAATGTTTTTTTTCTTCTTATTTAGAGTTATTATTTTATTAAGAGTTGAATTTTTTTTCTGTCCTTTTATATATAGATTAATATTGTTCAATGAATTAAAAGACTTGATATTTTAGACAAAATAATGTTAATATGAGAAATATGAATGATAAATATGAATACTAGAGCTTAAAAGATATATTATGATTGTGTACTCTTTTTTTAACATATGAATTTGTTCAAATGAAAAACTTTAAAAGGGAAAAATGTATTATTTCAAGAGTTGAATACTTAATTGAATAATTCAGAAAGAATTTTGATGATTAGTAAGTGAAAAAGCATATTATGATTGTGTATTATTATTTTTAGAAATGAGATATGTTTAAAGGTAAAATTTAAAAATCATATATTCCAAGTGTTAAATGTTTAATTTGAGTGTAAATAACCAAAGAAGAAATTTTATGATTAATATAAGAAATTGGAATGTATTTAGTTCGTGATAAAATAGAGGGGGGGGAACATAAACAATGAATAAAGAGACAAAAAAGTGGAGGAAGCAATTTGGCCTAAAATTAAGAAGTAGGAGAATAATAACTAATTTGGAAACTAATGAACAGCAGAGAATTCAGGAGTAGAATTGGAAAAATAATTGGTGAATATCCCAGATGACAAAACTAGATTTTCTTTTTTTTTCTTTTTTCTTTCTTTTTGTGGAGGTAAGATGAAATTAGCAGCATATACCTAGAAACAAAGTATTATATATAAAGAAACGATAAAAAACAAATAAATTTCTTCTTAGAAGGGATATGAAGAGCTTAAATTTGAGATTGTATTATCAGTCTGTTAAACATAAGAGGATAAAAGAGTACTCGGGAAGGCTAAGAGGATGTAAGAGGAAGTAGAAGGGGAGGAAGAGAAGGAGTAGAGAGAGTAGAGGAGAAGTGAAGGAATAAGAAAGTAGGAGGAGATGATGGAGGTAGAGAGGGGGAGTGCAACGGAAAAAAAGCAGAATAGACTGATAATTGATGATATAAGCGTATGTATAAGATATTGACTTTTGAATGATGGAGTATAAATGTAAAACTATTGCAGAGTAGTACCCTATTTCCCCCAAAATAAGACATCCGCTAATAATAAGCCCAATTGGGCTTTTGAGTGCATGGCAATAAGGCCAAGCACTTATTTCAGGGTTCAAAAAAATATAAGACAGGGTCTTATTTTTGGGGAAACATGGTTAGTATGGCTGCCAATGTACCAGGTTTGTTGTAGGACACACTCGCACACTTCCCAAGGTGCACCACAGGAGGACAAGCTTGTCTTGCACCAGAAAGAAAGATAAATGGCCATTCCTTCAGCATTATCCTAAGCCTCCTCCCTTCCATGGAACCATCTCATAAATTGGTGCTTTTACCAGGAAGGTTAAGAGCTGGCAACAATTTGACTGCCTGCATGGAGCACCAACTCGTCTCTCCATCAAAGTGGTACATATTTATCTATTCACATAGAACATGCTTTTGAACTGTTAAGTGGACTGAAGTTAGTGGCAGGAGCTCACCCTGCCAAACAGTGCTAGGACTCGAGCTCGAACAGAGCAGAGACCATCTCTACCATCATTAAGCCACTGAGCCACCATACCTCTCTTCTACTACTGATTTGACTCCTGATTTGCCTCTAAAGTTTAAACTATTTCTGGCAAGGCTTTGATTTCTTTCCCTGGATAGAGGGAATGTGAGCTCCCCACATGCATTGGGCTGCCCCTCTGTGATCCAAATGCTGGACCTTGCTTGATCCCAGGGACAGGATGCTCTTATAGTATATATTCTTTTTCTATACAGTACAAAGGAGTGTAGGTGAAATCCCTTCTAGGAATTCTATCAGAGTTTGTTGCAGAAAAATCAATTTCCAGAAGCACACACGGATGACTGATTCAGCTGGATTCATAAACTTCTTTATAAACATAATAATATATATATATTTACAATACCATAAGTAGATTATTTCTTCAAGTAAACACAAGTAGTTACAAACAGTTTCATTTCTAGAAGCAGACAAGCTTTCAGTTCAGAGTTCAGAGTGGGGCAGAGAGCAGAGTGGGACTGAGCCACGCCCAGCTGTAAGCTTAAGTTAACAGTTTCGATTCTCTGCACAGACTCAGAAGTGTTTAGCTCCCATTGGCTGACTTAGTTGCTATGCCTATTCATTGGCTGACCTTGTTGACATAGCTCTCCCAGTTCATGAATATCTTAACAAATTCCACTTCTAGGAATTCTAGAGGTTTGCAGTTCTTCGAATTCTGTTTCTGTGAATATTTTATTTCATATTATAAAGCGAGGTTGATGTGCTGGCCTCTGTTCCATTAAGTGACTATAAATTACTTAATTTGAGTCAAACTTCAGTCATGTTACATATTATATTAATTATAACAACGCAATTGACTTTCATATTTTAAACAATGTATATACTAACCATAGAAAATCTCCAACAGCTTCTGGGATTCAATAAAGGAATGTCAGTGGGACTCAGTGACTACTTCCAGCTCTATTAATCTATGAAAGCTACATTCAACATCAGAGTATTTGAGAAAATTCTTTAGCAACTGATTTTAAAAAGTTATTGAAAATATGGATAGCATAGAATATGTTGCATGAATATAGATCAGATTTATGCTGATAGTGTAGTCCTAACTGAATTACAATTACCATCAGTCAGTTATGATAGATTGATGAGGCACTTAAATGTGGGTAAAATATTATTTGAAATATGTTGATTCACCTTCCAAATTATCCTTTGCCTGTTTGTTTACTATTTATTATTATTTACCTGAAATATTGATTGCTACTCTTAATCCCAATGAGATCAAAGAAATAATAGTAGAATATATCTTTTAAAATAGCATATTTTCATCTTGTGGAGGTTTTTTTTTGTAACAGAGACACTTAGAAATTTCTTTAATATATTATGTACACATGTTTTCTTCACAAAATTAAAAGCTGTCAAATGTATTATTAAACTGAGTGAGAAAACATCATTTTACTAAATTTATTCAATATAATTTTTGTGTTGCAATGTTAATATATATTGCTAGTCTATGTATGATATGCTGTATGCTAAATAATAATAAATATTGTGTGTTACAAATTTATGATGTGAATGCTGGGAATGCGTGTTTGCTAGCTGTTATTTGGAAAATAATACCTTTTTCTTTTCTTTGACAGGTTGTCAAGTTATTAAGCAACAAAAGATCACAAGCAGTTGGTATATTAATGTCCAGTCTTCATTTAGATATGAAAGATATACAGCATGGTAAGCGAGATACATTTTTAATTATGTGGTTTCTTATTTTCCTATTGAAAATAATTTCTGGTATTTTAACAAAAGAATAACTTTGGATAATAAAGTATCATTTTATATTCAACTAATAAATCTAGATATTTCAATTAAATAGTCTATATCTTAAGTTTATCCCCAAATCTACCTCTTTATGAATAATTTACTGACATTTACTCTCTGATATGTTTCTCCCTGAAAGGAATTGTGACTCGACCGTAGGACAGAATTTCCTTTAGTTTGTACAGGAAGGATTCCTACGTAAAACAGAGCATTGCTTATTGCCACTTTCAAAAACTAGCATTGGAATTTAAAATTTGGTGACTTTTAATTATAATTATCATTTTGTCAATAAAGCTGAAGTTTCATTTGCTTTATTTTGCAATAAATACTTTTTAAAAATGTCGTGAAAACACGATTTTGGAAGTTTGACATCAACATGCACCTTTGGAGGTGTCTATAATTCTTCCCTTCCCATTTAAAGTTAGCTTTGCAGAAGGTGAAAAGTGGAGCTATATTTATATTTGGAGTGTTCTTCTTGCCTCCTAAGGTCTTATAATAGATTTAAAGCAGATGGAAACGAGCGGCATAGTACTAGCTTACCTATTAAATAAATATGGTTTCAAGTATGTTGCAGACTTCATAAATCATAAAAACATCTTTCTGGCTTTTCTAACCTACCTATTTTAATTGTGAATTCTATTTGCTTTTTTTTGTTTTTTGCTTTTTTGGTGGAATAAATTCAACACAGTGCAAATATTGGTGCACCCTGTCAGTCTGTGAGCAATTTTTAATTACAATTTACGTTTTTTCTTATGTTGTTTTCATGGTTACTAAACTTCCTCAAGTTGAAGCATTTAGGCTGGTAGTCATAGATCGAGGCGCCAGTACTGGCGCCAAGAAGTACTTGGTATTTCTAAAGCTGGCAGATGTAGTTCAGTTAAGTCATAGAGTGAAATCTGAAAACAATGATATGGTCTTTCCTTCAGTTAAATATTCAGCTTGGTTTGAGTTAATAATGAGAACCTTATGAACAAAGGAGTCCGCCTAACATCTGTGTCTGTGGTAAAGCCAACACAAGTTGATTGAAAATTTGCTTGCTTAACATGCAATGCTAACAATAATATGGCATGAATGTCACTCATTGAAGAGGTTAGGATTAAGTGCAAGTAATTGTTCTGCCCTACGAAATTTCCTGCAGCGATTCCCCCCTCCCTCCTTCACTTGAGCCTAGTACTTAGGTTTTGGTCTTGATGAATGTGCATATTTAGGAAAAACTGTTTTTATTTATGTTATTTATTTGTTTATTTTTGTTAAATGGAGTGCGGCGGTAATACAAGGCATTTGACAAGGGCTGTTCACAAGCTGTTGTTCAGGATTTCTAAACATAGAAAAATATATGGATTGTAGATGAGAAAATCAATCCCAAACAGATATATCCATTTTCTTATATATCATTATATGTTATAAATAGCCTTCTATTTTCCATTTCCCATTTGCTTGAAGCCCTTATTCAAGAATAAAGAAATTAACCTGGAGTCTTTATGTTTTTATAGCTGGAAGATTCCTCCTTTCCCAAAATTTCAGTGCAGAACTACTGTCCCTGATCTAAATCAAACACTACATGTAGCTGGATATGTAGAGATAAATGAGCATCCAATTTTTCCCCCTCAGATTAATTTTAAAACTGGAAGGCCCTGAATAATTTTATGCTAGGGGAATGGTATTTAAATATTCAACCCTGCAAGGTAGGACAGACCCCTTTGTTCTGTATTTCTGACATCTTGCCATCACTTGTTCAATGTCAGCCCACCAAAGTCCAGTTTGAACAGATGCATTTGCGAAATATATTGGCTCTTTCTCCAAATTTTGCTATTCTTTCCTTAAGAATCAGGTAAGTGTGTATACCCAGCAATCAGACTTAACACTGTTCCACCAGGCTATGCAAAAACACAAAATTAACTCCGATTATAGTTTAAATAAAATGTAAATGTAGATATTGCTAAAATTTCTAGACATTACTATATAAATTCATCAGAATGTTTAATCTATAATCTATAGCCTTTTGAAACTAGTTTATCCAAGAAAAGGCATTCTCCATAGTGGGTGGCGCTAGCCTCCAAGATTGGGATGACCTCATCCATCAGCCAATCAGGACTGAGTCTGACCTCATATAAAAGCTGTCAATGTGCCATAATCCCCCTCTTTCGACTCAGTCCTAGGCCTAGGATTGTTTCTCCCCATCTTCGCAGTTCTTGCACCTTCTACTATTCTACTATTCTAACTTCTTCTGTTCGAGACCAACTATCAAGAATTATCAAATGTGAGTGATCCCACCTGCCCTCTCCATCGGTGGTGTTGGGAACCCCTGGACAGGCTCCGGCCTAGTCCACGGCCTTCTGCCACCTTAGGTGGCTGGCTGCCTTCCTCACATTGCGGCCTGGCATTCCTGTTATCCATCTGTCACAGAAGCCAGGCGCTTGGGTGACCTGCAGCCAGGGTGGCCTTTGCCACTTCCGCAGGAGAGAGACCCCAATAATAATATTAACACCGCAGAAGCCTAGCGCTTGGGCGGCTTTGGTCTTCTCTCCGCTTCGCTCCCTTAATTGGGTCCCCAGACACCTGTCGGCCCCTTGGGAGCGACCCCTAGTGAGGGCGAGCGTTTGGCGGTCCACTCGGCAGCACGTCGGCCTGCGCGACCGCCCCTCCTCACTGGGGGACAGCCGGGCATCGGCCGGATCTTCGCCGACCGCTTGACGCCTTCTTGAGCCCTGACCGGCGCTTGGGCCTAATTAGGCCTTGTCGTGTGGGCGGCGGCCTCATCGGCAGTTATTTCGGCTGCGAGGCCGCCTTTTTCGTTGGCTACATTGCGTGCCTGGAGGAGCGGCTCACCCGCCCCTCAGCTGTTCTAAAAGCAACTAGCCGCGCAGGTGCACTCCACGGGGCTCACCTCAGCCGGCAACTCCATCGGCAGGCTTCGGGACTCGGCGCAGCCGCAGTTCGTCGGGACGCGTCACTGGGGAACTCCCTGTGACGCGTCGAAGCTCCAGCTGGCCCGCGGCTCCCGAGTGGAGCAGAATTCGCCGCGACTGCCGCTGTCACCCCGCAGCGTCGCCAGACGAGCCCGGGAGGCGGCCAGGCAGCCGCAGCAGCTCCTCCAGTGACCGAGGGCACCTGCGGACAGGCGAGCAGCCTCCCCCATGACCGGACTCAGCCGGATCTTCCATCGGGCCGTAAAAGCGCCCATTCACCCAACCTTCGGCAGCCAGCTTCAAGGAGCAGGGTCCAGCATGTCTGTTCAGGCCACCTCGGGCAGGAATAAGCCCAGGCAGGCCAGGGAGAAGGAGGGTGGGGCTGCCAGTCTACTGCCCCCTTCTGGAGGTCATAGGGATCGCTCCCCCCTCAGACATGAGACTGAGAAGGCCAAGTCCTCCAAGAGCAGCCGCTCCAGCAGGGACAAGGACAAGGCCCCCAAGGACCCAGACCAGACTGCGCTGCCCCCTGCTGTCGCATCCTCACCTGCGCACCATGAGCCCTCTGGCACATTCACCCAGAGGGACCGGCGCTCCTCGGGCACTCTCTCACTTGACAACCCAGATCTGTGCCTGGGAGAGGACGATATCTGGGAGGACCCCAGGCCTAGTTGCAGCGCGGAGGAGGCCCGCCCGCCCGCATCGGCGCAGGCTCAATTCTACAGTCCTGAGGTACAGGCGCTTATACAGGCGGCCATCGCGCAGGGTATAGAGGCAGGTATGAGACACGTCGCCAACACGGTGCCACCTCCTGCACCAGTCACCCAGCCGCCTCCACCTCGCCCTCCAGCCAGGACTGCCACCGAGACACAGCCGGCAGATACTGAGCAGGGGTCCCCATTGTCGCTTCATGAGCAGGACGACAAGCCGCTGGACTTGGAACTCTCGGAGGATGAGGATCTCACTCCTGAGGTTCCGGTAGTCACGGGCCTGTTTAACCCGGCCCTTTTCAAGTCGCTGCTCCACAAGGCCAGGGCTACGGCCAAGTTCTCCTCAAAGGAACAGACACCCGCCGGCGACGAGCCTGAGGACCCTCTCTTTGAGGAGACCACCTCTCAAGTTGAGGTTGTACCAGCTCCCAAGCTGTTTGTGGATTCTGTCCTCAAACAGTGGACCTCCCCTTGTGCAGGCGTCGCCCCCTCGGCAGCTGACAAGCGGTTTTTCAATGTCTCCGCCGCTCTAGCACAACATCTGCCGGTGCCTCCGGTGGATCCGCCCATCAAAGCGTTGTACTCTGCAGCACAGATGCCGGGCGACTCGGAGGAGTTACTGCGGCCGGAGGACAGACGCACTGAACAGGCGCTGCAGAAAACTCACCAAGCTGCCGCGTGGGCCGTCAAGGCCTCGGCCACAGCGTCCTTTTTTTGCCGGACTTCCATTCGCTGGCTGAAGGCCCTACAAGAACACCTCCCACCGTCAGACGTCCGCGCGAGGCAAGATATTAACAAGCTTATTGCGGCCTCGCAGTTTACCTCGGACGCTACGCTCCAGGCCACCCGCTTTGCTGCGAGAGCTATGGGCACCTCCGTGGTGGCGCGTCGGATGCACTGGTTGAGGAGCTGGCCCGCCGACTGCCGGCACAAGTGGCGTCTGGCCGGGGCCCCCGTGAAGAACCAGTCCCTCTTCGGTGAGGCACTAGAACCCTACCTCATCGAGACTAAGGACAAGCGTAAGGTCTTGCCCAACGCCACCAGGAAGGCTCAGGCCAAGCCACAGGCCCCCGCCCCAGCGTTCTCACGACGCCAGTACAGGGCGCCCTCGTATAGCCAAAACAAACCGAGGGCCACGACCCGGCAAAATCAGGGTCAGGACAGGGCCAATTCCAATCAGCCCCCCAAGCGTCCTTTTCGGAAGGGCGGTGGTCGCTCCTTCCGCCGCTACAAGTAGAGGACCCTGCTTCTCCCATTGGGGGCTGCCTGCGCCTTTTTGCCGGGCGGTGGGAGGAGATTACTACGGACGCTTGGGTCCGCGAGACCCTACATCTTGGTCTCGCATTGGACTTCCTCTCCACCCCCCCTGATTCCTTCATGAGGTGCTCCCAGTCCTCCAACCCGCAGAAGCAGGCCCAGATGCTTGAAGCCATCCAGCATCTACTGGAGATTGAGGCCATCCAGCGGGTCCCGGAGGACCAGCGGGGGCACGGATTCTATTCCAATTTGTTCCTCGTGGAGAAATTGTCGGGTGGGTGGAGAGCGGTCTTGGATCTCAAGCGCCTTAATAAGTTCTTGGTGTACAAGAAATTTAAGATGCATACTCTACAGTCCATATTGGACGGCATCCGCAAGGGTGATTTTATGTGCTCCATCGACCTCACTGAGGCATATTTGCATATCCCAATTCGGCCTTCCCACCAAAAGTTCCTGCGGTTCTCATATGACAACGAACACTATCAGTATTCGGCCCTACCATTCGGCCTCTCCTCGGCACCCAGGGTCTTCACAAAGATTCTGGCCGCCCTTGCAGCTCACTTGAGGGCGGTGCCGATTCGAATACAGTGTTATCTCGATGACATTTTAATCCAGTCATCGTCCCGGGCCCGGGCGGAACTGGACCTGCAGACCACCATGGACGTTCTGCAATACCACGGCTTCTCCCTTAACCTGGAGAAGAGCCACTTGCTTCCCGCCACTCGCATCACTCACTTGGGGGCCATTGTGGACTCTCTGGAGTGCAGGGTGTATCTGTCGGAGGAAAGACAACTCAGTCTTTCCTCTCTGACCCAACAGGTTCTCGGGCAGGGGCGGGTTCCGCTGAACCTCCTGTCCTCCCTGTTGGGAAAGATGATATCCGCAATACATATAACACCTTGGGCACAACTGCACTCCAGAGACCTCCAATGGTTTCTTTTGCCATTTCAGCGGGCGAACAAGTCCAACTCATCGGCCAAGGTCCAGCTCCCGACGGCGGTCCGACGGTCTCTGCATTGGTGGCGGTCCCCAGCGATCAGCAATGGTTCCAGCTTCCTCGAGCCTCGCCGGGTGACGGTGACATCGGATGCCAGCCTCTATGGGTGGGGCGCCCATACATCGTCTCACGTGGCACAGGGCACCTGGACTGCGGCGGAGTCAACGGCCAGCATCAACCTCCTGGAGCTACGGGCGGCATCCCTGGCCCTCCGGCACTTCCAGCATCTCTTGGCCGGACAACATGTCCTCCTGTTGACGGACAATGTAACCACCAAAGCCCACGTCAACAGGCAGGGGGGACGGTATCACGCCGTCTTCTCAACGAGGCCAAGGACTTGGGCCTATGGGCGGAACGACACCTCCTCTCGCTCAAAGCGGAGCACATCTCGGGGGTGTCGAACTGCACAGCGGACTGGCTCAGCCGCCACGATGTAGACACGGCAGAGTGGGCCCTACACACCGACATCTTTCGGGAACTGACCTCCAGGTTTGGCACCCCGGTGGCCGACCTCTTTGCAACCCCGCTGAATGCCAAACTTCCGAACTTCTTTACACGGTACCGGACACCCGGCGCGATGGACACGGACGCCCTCCGTTGCCCGTGGCCGAGGGGCCTCCTTTATGCTTTTCCGCCACTTCCACTCATTCCCCGTGTTATCAGGAAGATGCTGGACGAACAGGCGGAGCTGATCCTATTGGCCCCCAATTGGCCGCGCAGGGCCTGGTTTGCGGATCTCAAATCACTCTCGACCGGCCCGTCATGTAGGATCCCGCCGACCGCATCGTCGCTCTCCCAGGGGTCAGTGCAGCACCCGGATCCGCAGTGGCTCCAACTGACCGCCTGGCGCTTGAGCGGCGCACCCTGACTCTACGCGGCGTCCCCGAGAGCATCATCTGTACTCTCCTCTCTTCGCGCCGGGCCTCCACTATACGTATATACAACTCCACCTGGAGAACATTCCATGCATGGTGTGTCGGCGCCGGCTTTAACCCAGTCGACCTGTCGGTCATACAGGTCCTCCAATTTCTGCAAGCGGGCCTCAACAAGGGCCTCTCGCCCAGCACCTTGCGGCGACAGGTGGCGGCGCTCTCAACGGTCCTTTCCTGTCACTCTTCTGCGCCTTTGTCAACGCATCCCTTGGTCGTTCGCTTCTTGAAGGCGGCAGTCAATATCTCGCCTCCGGTGGTACATAGGTACCCCACCTGGGACCTGCAGAAGGTTCTTCTGCACTGACCGAGGCCCCCTACGAGCCCCTTCGGACAGTTTCGCTGCAGCACCTTACGCATAAGGTTGCCTTTTTGGTGGCGATCACTTCAGCCCGGAGAATATCCGAGCTGGCAGCCCTATCCGTCCGGGACGATCTCTGTATTTTTCATCCGGACCGGGTGGTGCTTCGCCTTGACCCCACATTCCTGCCCAAGGTCAATACATACTTCCACAGGGCGCAGGAAGTGGTCCTTCCTTCCTTCTGCTCTCCACCTACAACGCCGACCGAGCGTAAATGGCACGCTGTCGATGTCCGGCGGGCGATTAAAATCTACAATGTCCGCACGGCGGCATTCCGCCGCTCAGAATCCTTGTTCGTGGGATTCCACGCCTCGTCCATGGGTCACAAGGCTTCAGCAGCGATGGTCGGTCGCTGGATACGTGCAGTCATCGCGGACGTTTACCGACAACAGGACCTGCCCCGTCCGCCACGTCTGACGGTGCACTCGACACGCAGTGCCGCCACCTCGGCAGCTTGGACTACTAATGCCTCCTTGGAGGAACTCTGCCGAGCGGCGACATGGTCTTCCCCGTTACCCTTTATCAGACATTATAAAGTAGACTCCTTTGCCTCTGCTGAGGCGGACTTTGGGCGCAGGGTCTTGCAGACCATAGGGTCGCCTGACGGGGTCTCAGACTATGGTGACAGCCCTCCCTAGGGGACGATACGGCTTTGGTATGTCCCAATCTTGGAGGCTAGCGCCACCCACTATGGAGAAAGGGCGTTGTTACTTACCTGAACGCCCATTCTCGTAGGGTGGCGCTAGCCTCCAAGTCCCTCCCTTTTTGGGTGTTATACATACTGAAGGTGTGCGTGGGGATAAACTATGGGTCTGACCTACTCCTTCGTCTCAAGAGGGGGATTATGGCACGTTGACAGCTTTTATATGAGGTCAGACTCAGTCCTGATTGGCTGATGGATGAGGTCATCCCAATCTTGGAGGCTAGCGCCACCCTACGAGAATGGGCGTTCAGGTAAGTAACAACGCCCTTTCTAGTTAGATGAGAATACAGCGGGAGGGAAATTCAATTCAGATTGGGGTTTTCTATAGATTGGGGTCTTCTACAGATTGATTCCTATAAAAGAACCTGAGCGGTAATTCTGAATAATAGCAAATTCAGTGGATTTAGGTTGCTTTTCATCTGAGTATATCCAGATATATTATTTCCTCTTTAACAAGCGAAAAAGGAAGGCCTGGGATGTCACATAAAAGCATAGAAAAAAATATTAGGGGACTGGAGGCTAAAACATATGAAGAACGGTTGCAGGAACTGGGTATGTCTAGTTTAATGAAAAGAAAGACCAGGGGAGACATGATAGCAGTGTTCCAATATCTCAGGGGTTGCCACAAAGAAGAGGGAGTCAAACTATTCTCCAAAGCACCTGAGGGTAGAACAAGAAGCAATGGGTGGAAACTAAACAAGGAGAGAAATAACTTAGAACTAAGGAGAAATTTCTTGACAGTTAGAACAATTAATCCGTGGAACAGCTTGCCTCCAGAAGTTGTGAATGCTCCAACACTGGAAGTTTTTAAGAAGATGTTGGATAACCATTTGTCTGAAGTGGTGTAGGGTTTCCTGCCTAAGTAGGGGGTTGGACTAGAAGACCTCCAAGGTCCCTTCCAACTATGTTACTATTACTATCCCTGCTTTCTCTGCTCCTTGAACAGTTTGTTAGCTAGTACTTTGTTAGTTTGGGGAAAATAATAAAAGATTGTAAAGAAAACTCAAAGGTGTGTATGGACAGTGTTTTTAAACATTTTTGGAAGAACAGCCAGTGTATCCCTAATAACGTGAAGCTGTTTTCAATCCATTTATTTTCATTGGTCAAGTCAGAACAGTAAAACCATAAAAGAAGAGGAAATGCTAGCAGATCCCTCTTCAGGTATCATATTGAAGCAATTGGAAAACAAAAGTACTAGAAGGCTTTTAGATGAAAGAGAATAGGTTTACATTAAAAAAAAAAACAAAGACACATCTACCTTTGCCAATATACTATACTTTGGTGAAAATGAAATTTTATATGATATGAGTTTATATTCCAATCAGAATCATATGGGATGAATACTATTCCAGCTCTTTCCCTAATAATTCCCCCCAGACATTAGTAAAATATGCCATCATATAACAATATATACATCCTGCTTAGGTTTATAATTGATGTTTTAAGTGCTGGGAAAAATTTAAAAAATACTATTAACGTATGACTTATTACAATCTTTACTTTATTGGATCTGCTTTTTAAAGAATGTCATGTATTCCTCATTTTAAAAATGTTGACGTTCTATAATCCTGAAAACTTTAATATTGGCTAGGAAATCTTGAGTCACTCAAATTTGGTCCAACAATATCTTTTCTCCCAGGCACAAGAGAAAGCTGAACAAATCAGATCTGAGGATAAGGCAGAGATTTTTATTCCTTGAAATTTCTGTGAATAAGTCTACTTCCTCAATGTAAACTAATCCAACCCATTGCATAAGGATGAGGCTGAACATACACATTGTCATGTCACTGAAGGAAATGGCTTTGAAATTGGACCATGTTTTCTTAAAATAGGCAATTAGAGGTAAACAATAGTTAATGCTGAACATTTTCTGCATTTCATGGTGGGATAGGGTGAAATCTTTCCTTGAAGATTTTCAGGGATGGGTAGAATTTGAAGAATGCTTAGAGCGTGGCCTTATCTTTGTAGTCTTTGTTTTATAATTGTTCTATGCCTATATTTAGGCAAACGGAGTCTCATGAAAATATACAAACTCCTAAAGAACAGCAATAAAACAACCCAGTATCAAGTTCCGAAGGAGTCAGTGTTACAGGAACCAAAGCTGCATCTCAATTCCAACAAACTCCAACTGAAAGCTCTCAGTGTTTTCTCAATTCTCAAAGCCTCATACCCAATTGTGAAACTGCTTCCACATCTTTTCACTGAGTCAATATTGTTTTCTGAAGACTGTGGAGAGATTTGGAGGATATTTGGGTCAGGAGATTTTGACTAGATTTTAAACTGAAGGAAAGTAGAATATTTGATTATCTCAGACAGAGTTCTGATGCTCTTTAAATAAAAGATAGGACCACTCTGTTTTTGGTGTGATTTCAGGTCTGATTTGTTAGTATACCTAGTTGTTCTGGGAAACCTTTAAGAAGAAATACTCAATCGCTAAATCCTGGTTAATAATAGTATATCTATTATATCCTCATCAGATAAACTATATATGGTTTGGTTCATTGCAACAAGCTAAGACACTGGCTGGATTCTCTTAAAATGTGGATTAAATGAGGCATTGTGCCATATGGAAACTTCATGTGAATAGATTACTTTGTGTAAGCCTTATGGGTTATGTTTCTTTATTATTGTATTTCCTAATAATGAAAAATCATTCTTGCTCATTACCATTTTAAAAATCAAAAAAACTTTTTTTAAAAAAAATGTGACAATAGTTACTTTTATAGAGTCTTATTTATTTCTCGTCCATCTGTAACATCCAATCATAGTATTATATATGTAAATGATGGGCAAAGTATACCATTTTAGTTTGGACAACTAATATAAATTAATGCAGTTTCAGATGTAAATTTGAGATACAGTAGATCCATCTAATAGATGTATGCAAATCAGTGAAGACTGATTCAAGGTTCAAGGCGGGTAAATTCTGATTTGATTTTTGAATTTCAAAAGCACCAAGGCTTTATTTCAATTGGTGCAAGATGTGATTTGATAAAGTGTCAATCACAGCATTTATTGGGGAAACATCAAAATGCCTGCAACTGCTTTAGTTTTTGGCAAAACAGGACAAAAATGGTAGATGTTTTAGAAGACTTTAATCCTGTTTAGTTTCAGCCAGATAGCTTCAAGGATTTTGCTACAATAAGTTTCTAAATCATTTCCCCTGCATTTCCTTTAAGGTGGAAATAATATCCAAATAATAAAATAAATAAGCAGAAGGGATACATAAAGGAGAGTGTAGCAACTTGGCTCAGAAATAGTCTGTAGAAGGCTGTGCAAATTTCAAAAATGTTTCAGGAGAATCATTTTGAACCTTGAGCAAATGTGGCTTCTCTCATTAAAAGATTAATCATTAAATCATTAAATCATTAATCATTAAAATAACTCTCCCTATCCCATCATAGAGGGGGGAGGGTCCATCTGCTGTAAGGAGTTGTCCCAAAGATGCTTTTTTTAAAAGGCAACTGGACTTTCTTTGTTTTGCTTGAAGACTTTTCGCTTCTCATCCAAGAAGCTTTTTCAGTTCTTCAGAAGAACCGAGGAAGCTTCTTGGATGAGAAGAGAAACTTCTTCAAGCAAAACAAAGAAAGTCCAGTTGTCTTTTGAAAAGCACCTTTGGGATAATCATCACATGGATGACTGATAATCTCCATAGACTTTAAGGAGTTGAAGGTGCCACAGTTTTTTCAGGCTCATTGGACCAATGCTGAGTGTGTCCAATTTCAACTAAAAAGAAAATTTCCCAAAATTATTGTAAAAGTAAGTTCTTGTGAAAGACTGAAAAGACCATCATCTTCAGGCCCCTAACTTTTTTAAAACTAATAAACTAATAATTTCTTTAAGCTATTAAGCTAATAATTTCTTGGCACAGCTCATTGTCCATTTTCTGGGATTAAAGCATTATTTGCTGTTCTTCACGTGCTGTTCTACATGCAGGATCTAATTCAATAAGTACTTTTATATAGATCAGACTTTTCCCGGTCTGAACTTCAAAATTTGGCGTTACTAGCTGAGAATTCTTAGAGTTGTATTTTCAAGCTAGACTGAAGTAACAGTTTGGGGACTGATAATATGAATGCCTATAAATCAGCAAACGCCAAAGCAAGTTTTTTTTTTAATTTTGTTTTGATGAAAGTGGGAAAATGAGAATAGAATTAAAAAGCTGAAGAGCTACTGACTAGTCACAGAGCTAAAATGAGTTATAGAAAATAATAACAGAATACAGTATGATCCCCTCTATTTCATGTAAACCTATCTAAATACATTCGTATTACTATAATAAATATTGACTATCACTAAGTGTTGTATCTTTTTATTCTTGATGAATGTATTTTATTCTCCTTATGTACACTGAGAGCATATACACCTAAGACAAATTCCTTGTGTGTCCAATCACACTTGGCCAATAACGAATTCTATTCTATTCTATTCTATTCTATTCTATTCTATTCTATTCTATTCTATTCTATTCTATTCTATTCTATTCTATTCTAATGAGATACAACCAGTAGATCACTACAATTATTCCCCTAAATATCTCTTTGGGCGGTGTTGGCTGAAATGAAGAAACTTATTCGCCACTGACTTTACAAAAGTCCATCAATTCTCCAAACTGCCTTTGAATCTTTCTGAAACAATGGAATTTACTTATTTTGAATTGATAGTTTGAAGAGCAGCGGTGATTTGTTTGATCATTTGATCAAATCTCCGTCCAAAATGAATTATCCCTTTGAAGTTTTTCTAAAAACCATGGTAAATGAACTATATTTCATTGATAATTTTCACTTGTTACATCATGACATGAATGCAAAGGGAGCAAAAAGAATTTGCCTCTTTAGCATATGACTGGTAAAATGATAAAATTGTCCTACAGCTTCAGCCCCAGGAAGCTATCATTAACTTCACATCCTGCTATAATTAGCTCTCTGGTGATTGTTTGCTATAAAAAGCAGTTAATTGCTACTCATGTCCACAACAAATCTAATCAGTGTTTGCCTTCGTCATTGCAAATTTAGCTTATTGCATAATTTCATTGTTACATTACCATTAGTCAAGAATTGGGTTGGAGGAAGAGGATTTGAGCTTATTGATTTTTATTGTATATTCCATATAAGAATGTTACTTCAGTTCCCTGATTCCCAGAAGAGCATGATTGTCTACATCAAGTAACCATAGCATCTAATGCTTTACAGACAAAGGCTGCCATGGAAGCTGGACCCGTAATAGTGCAGGATACTCAAATTGACATTTTTTTTCAATTTTGTTACAACTGATCTGTTCAATAAGTGGTACAGCTTCTTTGGAATTACTGAATAGGGCTTTATCTGCAAGCATTCTGCTGTGAAAATAGTTTTGTATACTGTGTACTGCAGCAAAAGTTCTTCTTAAGGTGTAGGCACCATTTTCAAAATACTAGGTTTCTTCAGAACAAAGTTCTGATCATCCTTAAATTGATCCATCCCATTGAAGGGCATAGTAGCAGGAACATTTTTAAGAAGCCACATATAATTGAAAAGTCTCTCTCCCGTAGATAAATAAAAATAATAATGAGGATCATGCTTACTCTCCGACTAGCATTGGACACACTGTCTCTCTCCCATATGGAAATACTGTAGTGTCAGTTCAAAATGATCTCTTATGAAAAGAAGCAGAGAAAGAGGGGAGGGTATTAAATACTTTGTTAACTTTTAAATTTTGGATAGCTTTTCTCTCTCTCTTTGCTTCTACTATTTATGCTGTGACTGGATCAAGGTTATTGCATTTTGCAAACAAGCATGTCTTAAGATAATTTAAGAAAGATTATTTCCTTAGTAAAATGTTACTATTATCATCGCTGTTACATCTGGACAATATCATTATGGCGTCTTCATTACTACTATTGGTTTGACACCCATTCTTTTGTGGGAATATAAAGTGCAGACGCTTTTTGGTTAAACTTTTGACATTATGACTAAAATACATTTAATGCTTATATTGAAGTCAGCTTCTCTATTAATTTCTAACCAACAATATTAAAACGGAAATATTTATGCATAGATTTTGGTATATTTCTATTATGTATTTTTAAGATACTTTTTTCTATTTGCTATAAAAATTTTGAAGGTCTTAGGGCAGTGGTGGGTTCCTACCGGTGCGGTTCACTCCAAAGCACCGGTAGCGGCCCGCTGGTGACGTCACAGTACCAGTGCAGTCAGTTGTCGGTGCCTGGGCGCCGCCATTAAATATTTTTTTAAAAAAAAAAAATTTCTTCTGCGCATGCCCAGAAACCTGACAATTAAGTCTTTCCCCGCCCCTTCGCTTGAAAATAATAAGAAGCTCGCATTTGACACTTTTCCTTCGCTTTTGCCTAAAGCTTCCAAAGTGGGCATTTTCCGAAAGCTTAACCTTTTATACTGTTAATTTTATACAGTTTTATACTGTTATTCTTTAGACGAAAACATTGAGGACTGTTAAAAGATACTGTTCTTTTAACAGTCCTCAATATTTTCGTCTAAGGAATCCATTACTGAAACCAAAAATGCTGTATGAGACTTGCTTGTCTTTTAACTATAGCATTTTCTGCATATCAAGGTTGCTGTGTTGCCATGGTGTAACCCATACTTTGTATGCAAAGCTTTTCATGTAAGGTATAAAATAGCAAAAATAGTAGTAACATCTCTCTGAAATAACTAATATATGATCGGCAAGCCATGCCCACCAGGTCACATGGCCGGCAAGCCACGCCCACTGGGTCACATGGCTGACAAGCCACACCCACAAAATAAGCCACGCCCACAGAGTGGTAGTAAAAAAAATTGGAACCCGCCCCTGTCTTAGGGTGATGCAAGATGCCAGGCTCAACATAAGGAGTCTACCTGGGAATAGCTCATTCTAGCAATAGCACTTAGACTTATTTATTTATTTTTATTTATTTTATTTATTTTAATAGCAATAGCACTTTACTTATATACCGCTTCATAGTGCTTTACAGCCCTCTCTAAGCGGTTTACAGAGTTCAGCATATTGCCCCCAACAATCTGGGTCCTCATTTTACCGACCTCGGAAGGATGGAAGGCTGAGTCAACCTTGAGCCTAGTGAGATTTGAACAGCTGAACTGCTGAACTAGCAGTCAGCCTGCAGTGGCTGCATTTAACCACTGCACCACTTCAGCTCTTTTGTCAAACATGTACAGGATAGTAATTGTTTGTATAAACATAACATAAGTAAAAAGTACCAATAATAGAAGACAATAGGACAGTAGGACAGGGACGGTAGGCACAGTGGTGCGCTTAAGCACGCCCCTTACAGACCTCTTAGAAATGGGGTGAGGTCGACAGTAGACAGTCTAAGGTTAAAGTTTTGGGGATTTGGGGAGGAAACCACAGAGTCAGGTAGTGCATTCCAGGCATTGATCACTCTGTTGCTGAAGTCGTATTTTCTGCAGTCGATTTTGGAGCATTTTACATTAAGTTTGAATCTATTATGTGCTTGTGTATTGTTGCGGTTGAAGCTGAAGTAATCATTGACAGGAAGGACTTTTTGATATATGATTTTATGAACTACATTTAGATCAGATCGGAGGCGACGTAGTTGTAAATTGTCTAATCCCAATATTTCAAGTCTGGTGGAATAAGGTAATTTTATTGCGAGCAGAGGAGTGGAGGACTCTTCTAGTGAAATATTTCTGGACTCTCTCGATTGTATTAATGTCTGTTATGCAGTGCGGGTTCCAGACAGGTGAGCTGTATTCCAGAATTGGTCTAACAAATGTTTTGTATGCTCTGGTTAGCAGTGTAATATTGCCAGAGAAGAAGCTACGCAAGATTAGATTAACAACTCTCAGAGCCTTTTTGGCAATGTTGTTACAGTGGGCTCTAGCACTTAGGTCGTTGGATATGAGTACTCCAAGATCTTTGACAGAGTGAGGGTCATCTACAAGTTCGTTTCCTCCAAGTTTGTATTTTTTATTCTGATTCTTTTTGCCAATGTGTAGGACAGAGCATTTGTTGGTTGAGATTTGAAGTTGCCAGTTGTTTGACCATTCTTCTACATGGTCAAGGTCTTTTTGAAGGGTAGTAGCATTGTCAGTGGTGTTAAATAATTCAACATCGTCGGCCAAGAGAACGCAGTTGCCTATAATATGATCACAAAGATCATTTATGTAGAGTATGAAGAGTGTTGGTCCTAGAACACTGCCTTGAGGGACACCACTGTTGACAGGAGCAGGATTTGATACGGCAATCCCTATTTTAACCACTTGTTGTCTGTTAGACAGGAACGCAGTTATCCAATCATGTAAGGGTCCAGAGATGCCATAGGATTTTAGTTTCAGAAGTAGTTTGTCGTGTACTACGGAATCAAAAGCTTTACAAAAGTCTATGTAAATTGCGTCTATTGTTTTACCTTGATCAAGTTGAGTGGTCCATATGTTTTTGCAGTGTAAGAGTTGTAGATTACCGGATAATTTTTTTCCTGAATTCTTATATACCGCTTCATAGTGCTTTACAGCACTCTCTAAGTCAGCTTATTGCCCCCAACAATCTGGGCTCTCATTTGACTGACTTGGAAAGATGGAAGGCTGAATTAACCTTCAGTTAATTAGGATCAAACTCCTGGCTGTGGGCAGAGTTTGCCTGCACTCTAACTACTGCACTACCATGGCTCATTCTAGGCCAACATAGGAGTTGCATTGATCCAACTAGATACCCAGATATACCACATCATTCATAAAAATGAACATCTGTTCCTATGTAGACTACATGGTTCAAAAAACGGAACACTTTCATTTCTTACCAGAATTGGTTAGCATTTGTAGGTGAGCTAGAACTGTATGAGAGGCAAAGCCTTCCAAGTTAGAAAACTTCCATAGAAAGCATTATTTTTTCTAATTGTTATTAATTGGGGGGAGGGGGAGTAGTACTTTGTTTTGTATCAGAGTGTGATTAAAATTGCAGTAATAAATATGTATAGACAGAGATGGGATTCACATAATTTTTCTACCGGTTTGCCCAGCACCAAAAATGTGAGTAGGCTACATGCGTGCAGCCTTCCACACATGCGCTTTGCTCGCACACACAGCTTGCACGCATGTGTGTGGCTTCAAAACATCCCTAAATAGGATGGCATAGTGCTGGGATGGGTGGGCGGGCCCCTACCGGTTCACCCAAACCTGTCCAAACTGGCTGAAAAACCAGCTCTCTGTATAGATATCCAAGCCAGCATTCAGAAAGAAGCATTCCGTAGATTTCTGCAAATAGAAGAGGAGCTCGTAAGATAATAAGGACAATTCACTACTGTATGATTGCCATGAAAATTATATGATTCACCCTGCCTATGTGAGCTTTCATTTGAGGACGAGGAAAAGACAATCCCATTTGCACATAAATCCCATTTGCACATAAATTATTCTCTCCCTCCCCAAATCCGGCTGTTTCTTTTTCTTTTTTAAAAAAAATTACATCCTGCAAACAGGAAAAAAAAAACCAAACGTTTGAATTTTTGAAATAGACGAGCCCAGCAGTAATTAAAACTATATCCTAAGGCTATTCTCACTTATTCTTGAAAAGCAATGATGACAATAATTTAGTACATTGGTTGTATTGAAAAATACTGGGGATAGAGTTTCATTTTGAGTTGTGAGAGGCTATGAATAATGTGAATGTCATAAAAAAGGTTGTATAAAATACGTTCACACTTTAATTTGTAATGACTATAATGTAGAGCAGAATATGCTAGCAGCATTTTGTAGGCAATTAAATTTGTTTTGATTCCATACAATTATCAGGATTTTAATAGATTTCTCAAGATTCTGTCTGAGAAATTTGATTTAATGGTTTAAGATGCTCCAAAATATAGTTCCTGACAGAGTTGTCATTTGTTTTGTAAGAGCATCAAGAACATGCATACAACTTCTTTTAATATTTAAAAAATTTTCAAACCTTTGACAACGATTTATTCAAGGAGTATGTTTGAGTTATTAACTTTTTTTTGTTAAACTGCATTTTTGCTCCATCATTGTTTATACACTAATGAAATTTTTAAGAATTAAAAGTTGACTGCAAAACGATATTGTCCATTCTGTTATAAATTATAATGTTTTTTGAACATTAGAATGAGATGCTTATACTTTGCACAAAGTATACACAAGGTCCCAGCTGGTGACTGGAGCTTATCAGGAAAATAAGAATCTTCATATAGAGCAGCTAACTAGTCAGTATTAAGCTGACTCAGTCTCATATTTCATAAGGCAGTTTCCTACATAATTTGTTACTAATTTTAACTTCTCTATAGTAAATCTAACAATTTGAAAGCACAGGCACTCTCAACAATTTGAAAACACAGACTAAACTAATCAACAAAAGAAAACACAGATATAATAACAATACTGAAGGATCAGCACAACCACAAAGCTTTAGCAATTTGGACAAAAGCACAAATGTTAAAAGACCCGGAAATTATGTTATCAACAAAACAACTCCCCAAACACTGATTTATTCTATTGCTGCAATTCAAATATAGATTTCTCCTTCTATGTACTGTTATATTATAGTAATTGTTTTGACCAATATTCATACCCGAAAAATCTACAATCCTTGCTTGTCTTAATACATTTCAAATACTAGAAATATAGCTAAGGAAAACATACGTCAGTCCACTCACTTTTGATTTCACCTCCAAATGTAATTGAAGAGAACAAGCCATGTGAGTTACTGTTTCAACTCCCAAGTTATATTTAGAACTGCAAGGTAATTTTAACATCTTTTGAACATTCTCTGAGATGTTCAGCCTTTTATTAAAAGTGTAATCATTTTTGGTTGCATTAACCATATTTTTTCATGTTATGGGAAACACATTTCACATTGCTTAATGCAGAGCTTCCCAAACTTTCTTAGTTCAGAGTATCCTGCAATTTTTGAACAGCTTCCCTAGACCAAAACTGTGAACTATCTCGAGGTAGTAGCTTATGATTCTACAGAGCTCTTGGGCACCACGGTCCACAGTTTGGAACCACAGACTTAATGAAACACTCTACTGGCTCACCAGGACAAGAAAGATATGTTTGGTTTAAAGAAGTTCACACAGGTGCTACATTCACATTTCAATGAACTCCAAAGCATCCTTTCTACTTTTTATGAAACACACTGCAGTTCTGTTTTTACTCATACAGAACTACCATATATTATCAGTGTGGACTGCTGTAATCTATTAAGGGACAGATTTGATAGATTTGTTTTTTTCTGGATTCTTTCCTTTAAAAATATGTGTGCCCATCCATCTAAGATCCTCATATTTTATTCAGTCTGTCTTTATTACTTTACAAATTTAAATAAATATGCCCAAATAATTAAGATAAGCACTGAAGAAATCGTATGGCCCATATCAATAAAACTCTAAAAAAAATAGAAATGCAACATAATCTCCCTAGATTAAACAGTCTACAATACTAATCATGTTTGCATTTAAACATTTTATTCTGAAAGAATTAGTGCACAGGGGTCTTTTTTTTTCCCCCAGACAAGAAGGCGACACGCTGACTTAAACAAAATGTATTTGTTCTCTACGAATTTAACTTCCACAAATTTTATAAACAAACTGTATAGGTGTATGAAGTTTTGGCTGATTTAATCAGTAACTTATGTCTTTGAATTTATATAAGCTTGTTTACTCAAGATGCCTGCATTGGAAATGTTTATACTAAAAATACCTTTTATTTTATAGCATTTTCTTTAAAACCTGTATCAGTATAACATTATTGCTATGGACTAGAACTTAATGGTCATGACACAATACTTTATAGAACTCTTTCCTTTTCCACTTATATATACTGTCCTTTGAGAGAAGTGAATACTTAAGAAATATGCATAAGGCCCATGCATAAAATTGCACATGGAATCAAAATCTCTCTCCTTCAAATCCATACATTTCCACTAGAAACACTAGGAAAAACTAAATGCTAATACTAACATTATTATTTTGCCCATTAGTTTTAGTTGTTTAAGGTCATGGTTCTTTTCAACCCAACACAATGTTGAAAATACATTATGTAGAGGTTGGAACTCTATGTGACTGTCAGTAAAATCAGCACTCCAAATTGAACAGAACAGATTTGGGTATGTTTGTATGTATGAAAAGAAGACAGGAAAAAAAAAGTTTGACTTCATAAATCAATGTGTTGAGGCTGAAGCCCTGTGGGGGAAAAATCCCTCCATATTTCCCCAGTTCGTTTCTAAGGGAAAGACAATGGAGCATCCTTTTGGATTGTTGGCAACTGCTCTATTTTAAGGCCCCTCCCTCTGGGTCACATGAAACATAATGAGAGAGATCACATTTCTTTATTTCACAAAAGAAAATGGTACCTATGAACACTGTTGGTAAAGAAGCCATGTTCTGTATGCTTTTCTCAACATGGGATGGGAAAGGATGGGGAAAGAATATTCTCATCTTGATTTTGTCCTTGAAAAGGAGGTGACAACCTTTCGAGATTGTGTTAATAATAATAAAGCACCTTTCCTGGAATCTTTGTGGTGACTGTTTCTTGGCCTGGCCTACCGCAAAGGACCGAATTTTTTATTACATACATTAAAAAGTGGAGCTACAGCTGCCAGTTATTGATGTGGGCCTTCATACGCATCAATTTCTTCTCAAGAGCCTAGGATGTCATAATACATCAGTGAGTTTATATGCAGATCTAAGCAGCAAGGATTTTTGTAACTCTCAAATGAAAATTTTGTCTATGTGTAGATTTTCTAAGTGCCATACAAGATTTTTTCATATGGTGCCTACTGGGCTGATAACCACTGGTTATTTATGCCATAATCTTTCAATTTACATATCATGATACCATGTGATATTCTCCAATTCTTTTGTCTTCTACTATCTTCCGAGTATTGTCACATCAATTATCTGCACTTCCTTCTTTTCAACCAAATTAAATCTGGTTGTTATGAGCCAGTTCTGTGTTCCCACCAATTTTTTTTCTTACTGGCACACAACTTTACAAATGTCCCAGTGAATCATTTTGGCGACTGTGTTATGCTATTGTTTATAAGTTTGTGCGATCTGCTTGCATAAGCTGAATATGTGGTTTACTGTTCTTTTTGCCTCTTTGCACAGTCTGCATTTTGAATCATTTGATGATTTTTCAATTCTTGCCTTGATTGAATTAGTTTGAATAGCTTGCTCTTGAACAGCCAAAAAAAATCAAGCCTTCAGTTTCTTTTTTCTGATATTCCAGTTGTAAGCCATCGCCAGGTTTTACTTTACCCATTTTCCACCCAAACTTTTGTAGAAATTGACCATGTAATGCTTTTCCTTGCTAGCATTTTATTCTTGTTTTTATTACACTATTTCAATATTTATGTTTGTTTTCAGCACATCCAAGTTCCAATTTTTAACTTGCATCAGTGCTTGTTCTTGAATGTTTTTACGTAATCAACCAATGCATGCTTTTTTTTTGCTTTGATACAGGTAGTACTTGACTTATTACTATAATTGAGTCCAAAAATTCTGTTAGGTGAGACATTTGTTAAGTTTTTGTCCCATTTTACAACTATTTACAACCTTTCCTGCGATGGCTGTTAAGTGAATCACTGCAATTATTAAATTAGCAACATGGTTGTTAAGTGTATCTGGCTTCCCCATTGACTTTGCTTGTCAGAATTTCACAAAAGGCAATCACATGACCTCGGGAACCTGCAATCACCACAAATATAAGTCAGTTACTAAGCATCTAAATTTTTGATCACATGACCATGGGGATGCTGCAATGGTCGTAAAGTGTGAAAAATGGTCATAAGTCAGTTTTTTACAACAGTGTTGTTGTAACGTCAAACAGTCACTAAATGCTCTGTTGTAAGTTAAGGACGTCCTGTAGTTTGTTTGACTTGAAGTAAATCTCTGCAGGGCATATAATCTGTGTCCCGCATATTTATTTATTTATTTATTTTGTGAGATTTATATACCGCCTCACAGTGCAAGCACTCTCTAAGCGGTTTACACCAGTAAGCAATGTATATTTATATTGCCCCCAACAATCTGGGTCCTCATTTTACCTACCTCGGAAGGATGGAAGGCTGAGTCAACCTTGAGCCGGTGAGATTTGAACAGCTGACCTGCGGATCAGTGTCAGCTAAAGTGGCCTGCAGTACCTGCCTCTAACCGCTGCGCCACCTCGGCTCTTAATATAATCTGTCAATATCAAATCAGGAATGTAATGCATAGTGAATAGTTATTAGCTATATTTTTTTGATCCAAACAGTCCAGTCACTGAAAATGGGATCATGGGAATGACAAAAGTTAAAGGTGATAATGAGTCACCATGGAAGATGCCTAATGTTAACATTAGAAGCTGTTGTTAGATTTTTCATTTCCAACCAACAATTCTGTCTTATACTTCGTTATTATTTTTAATAAACATTCTAACATTTTATTGTTACCAATTGTTTTGAAACATTACTACAACAATGTAGTAATGAATCAAGTGCCTTTTAAAATCAATCTGGACCATATAAAAATTGATTTTGCACTTTTTGCAATTCTCCCAAACCATTTTATCAATCAGAAGTTGATATTTTATACCTCTGCTTTTCTTGCTGTCTCCTTTCTTTCTACTGGAGGGTTGTTATTTTCTTCCAAGAAATCTTGGATGTTGTCCGTTCTTATGCCTGTGAATAATTTAAAAATATAGGCAAGCATGTTGTAAGCCTGTAATTTCCTATTGTTGTCCTTTTTTCTGGGACTTGTGCTGGGACTTTTGCCAGTTATTAACCAATTGCTGATGTCTTCTTTATGCAATACTTCATTAAGTTTAGTGTAATACTTCATTATGTCCCTGAATACATGACATAAGAAATTGTTTTGGTAGGAAAGATATAGCAAAAAAATGACATTTAAGCCAGATATCAGATGATATTGGCATATTGAAAGATACATGAACTAAAATATGAATTTTGTTAAAATTTGCAAGATCTCAGATCATCATTATGTCACTTTTATTAAGTATTTAAAATAGAAGAAGAAGTCAGGAGTGGGAATACGCATTTGCTTCTCTTTTAAGTGGAAGCTTTAATAATCACCTAAAATATATCTAGATTATTAGGAAAGTATAATGTTGCATTGTTGCATGAACATAAAAATCCTAAAGTAGGGCACATACATACCCATCATAGTATTTCTTTCAAGGTCAGCAACATTATTCAAAGTGTAGAAAAGGAGAAACAAATTCTCAGTAAATCAATAAAGACATGTGATAAAAAGAAAGGAAACAACGGAAACTAGTTTACTCCCAGAAAAGAATACAGTTAATTTTCTTTCCACTTGGAAGTCATTACTGAACTTTGTGCTTAAAGTGGGGGGGGGATGAAACTTTGACTTTGCTGATTAGATATGTTTGCTGTCATGGAAATGGCTAGTACATATTATTATGTAAAAGTAAAAAAGTTGAGGCTGCATGTTATTATTTTATTCTACTATGCTAAAAAGAGTCCGAGACAAGACAAGTAATTTCATTACTGTGCTACTAAAAAACTGGTAGTGAGAGTAGAGTTACTCATATCTATGAAGCCTCATATAAAGGTCACTGATGTTTGTTTTAAAATGTAGCATTATACGTATATTTAGTCAGTTTTTAACCTCAGCTTTCTATTGTAGCAAGTATTCAAAAGTATAGCGTTCATGATTCTTTTAAAAAGGCAAAGCAAAACGTTAATTCAAATGAATACTAAAATAAACAGTTAAAACCCTGATGAAAGAGATGCACCTCTGCAAAGTCTGAGACAGTGAGGGTCAAAAGAAATTCCAACATTTAAAAACAATGCTATACATGGCCTTCTCCCAAGTGCTAAAATTAAGGTGACCAGACGTCCCGATTTTGGCGGGACACACCCGCTTTTTCGCCATTTGTCCCGCGTCCCGCCCGCCCTCTTAAAAAGTCCCGATTTTTTAAAACAATGCCCAACTAGGGCATTTTTTCAAAAAATCGGGCCTGCAGGCACTCGAGGACGGCCAGGTTGGGCAGCAGCAGCAGGCCCTCTCAGAACGGGACGTCTGGTCACCTACGAGCTTCAATTGAGATGCTGCTGAAGGCGAGGGCGGGAAAAAGTCCCTCGCGCGAGGTCATCACCGCGCGCCGGATGTGAAGCGCAGGCCCGACAGCCAGCTTCCGGGCGCTCCGTCCTCCGGCGAGTGGGTCGCGTTAAAGCAGCGGCCGCGGTGCCAGGGCCGTGAGGGAAGGTGAGGCCGATGTCCGGCTGGGCCGTGCTCCGCTTCTCGCAGCCTTCAAGGACGTTTGCGAGGTCAGCGGGCGGCGCGGGACCCCCGGGCGGGCAGGGGGGGAGGGAGGAGGAGAGCTCCCCTTCGCAAGCCAGCCCAAGCCACTGCCGGCTTCCGAAGGGGAGGCGGGAGGCGAGGAAAGGCCTCCCGCCTCCCCCCCCACCTGGATGCCGACATTAGCCGTCTTTTGCCCTCTGCGCATGAGTAGCATTCTGCGCATGCGCAGAGGGCAAAACTCAAATTGCGGCCCCGCCCCCCCCATGTCCCGCTTAAAAAAAAAAAAATCTGGTCACTTTAGCTAAAATAGCAGCAGGAGCATTATTAAAAGGCCTCTAGTTTAGTTTTAGTTTAGTTTAATTAAATTTATATACCGCCCTTCTCCAGGGGACTCTAGTATTGATCAACAGCAGGATGTATAATGGAAGATGGGAGTTACCTGCTAAATCATGTAGGCCTTTAAATTAACATCTTAATTGTGCCAGAGAAACTATTGGCAAACTGCAAATCTTTCACTACCAGCAATAGTATGCAAATCAGTTGCATTTTATTTCCTGGTGGTGATTTTTACTTTTGTGCTGTACTTGTGGGCTATAATAATATGATATTATAGAGGAGTTGTTTTTGTTGTGCTTTATATCATAATGTATGAGCAGTTGTGTGAAATACAAGCAGTGGCCTGCAAACCTGTGCCACTGAAGATATACAAACCACCTGGTACCATATGGTACCAGACCAGACCTTCTCTTATCTCCTGTAAGTATTCAAACAGAAGTGTTCTATTGCTCTGCATCTCATTCTTTGGTAATCTTAACAATCTTCAAAAATGTAAAACAAAAAGCAATGCTATATTTCTTGTTCACTAAAGTTAACATTTTTGAGAGGATTTTTGAGCTCCAAGATGGAGTTTAAAAAGAATGTAAAAGCAGTGTGCAAGGTGTTTTTTCAAAAAGGAGAAAAGTTGCATTCAAGTTTGTTCAAAGGAATTGCGGAAGCGGTTCTGTACTAAAAATAGCCTTTTAACAGAATTCACTAATACCTGTAGTAGGCATCATTTTGCAGTATTTGTACAAATATTAATAGGTTGTTAATAAGTATATGAAAAGATTAATCTGACTATTAAGCATTTATACTCAGGCTTAACATAATTCAAATAATATGAAAACAAAGAAATTCAATATTGTTTAACTCCTTTAACAATGATTTAACAATAATTCTTCAGCAACACTCTTGGAGGAAGACTGGGGAAGCATTTTGCATTTTATATCTTACAAATCTGTACAGGTGTTTATCATGAGCACAATATTCTGCATTTAATAATTATTATATAATTGTAATTATACAATCGTAATATAATTAATTTACAATTAGTAATATAATTATAATTATGTAATAATTACATAATTAAGTAAAAGTCAGTTTGGTGCAGTGGTTATGGTGCTATGTTCTAAAACTCACAGTCTCTCAATTTCCAGGAAGACTGGAAATCAGGAGGCTGTGAGTTTTAGAACATCGAATGTAGAATTAAGGTCTCTTCCAACTCTATGTTGGAAGGTCTTCTAGTCCAACTCCCTTCTCAAATAGGAGACCCTATACCATTTCAGATAAATCAGTCTCTTTTTGAAAGCCTCCAGTAATGGAACACCCACAACTTCTGAAGGCAAGCTGTTCCATTGGTTGGTTGCTCTCACTGTTAAGAAATTTCTCCTCTTTAGTTCTAGGTTGCTTCTTTCCTTGTTTAGTTTCCATCCATTTTTTCTTGTCTTACCTTTTGATGCTTTGGAAAATAGTTTGACCCCCCCTCATCTTTGTAGGAGTCCCTCAAATATTGGAATATTGCTATCATGTCTCCCCTAATCCTTTTTTTCATTAGACTAGACATATCTAGTCTATCGTGCCTTCTATAACTTTGTAAACAACTAACTCAAAGACTCGAGATCCATCCCACCCCTTAAAGGACCAAATGGTAAAGACTATAATGATGAAGCCGTTAAAGCCAACCTCTTTAACACATTCTTTGGCTCAGTCTTTGTAAACAGCAATGGCTCATGCCCAATATTTCCTAGTCGTACCACAAATAACTACAACGATCTAACACAAATCAATTTTACAGAAGATAATGTTGAAAAAGCATTATGCAACCTAAAACCATCTCTAGCTATTGGACCTGATGGACTATGTGCATACTTCTTAGAAAAGCTCTCCACAGCCATAGCTGAACCTCTAAGCATAATTTTTGAAAAATCCTTCAGGACTAGCTCCTTACCCAACTTATGGTCACTAGCCAGAGTCATCCCTATCTTCAAAAAAGGAGATCCAAGTAACATTGAAAATTACAGACCAATCTCATTATATTGCATCACCTGCAAAGTCATGGAATCAATCATAAACCAATCTATTACCCTCTACTTAGAAACTAACAACCGACTCTCTAACCAACAATTTGGTTTCAGGAAAAAATTATCCTGTAAACTGCAACTCTTGCACTGCAAAAACATATGGACTACACAACTCAATCAGGGTAAAGCAATAGACGCAATTTACATAGACTTTTGTAAAGCCTTTGATTCAGTGGTACACGACAAACTACTTCTGAAACTAAAATCTTATGGCATCTCTGGACCCCTACATGATTGGTTAACTGCGTTCCTGTCAAACAGACAACAAGTGGTTAAAATAGGGAGTGCCCTATCAAATCCTGCACCTGTCAACAGTGGTGTCCTCAAGGCAGCGTTCTAGGACCAACACTCTTCATACTTTACCTAAACTACCTTTGTGATCATATTATAAGGAACTGTGTTCTCTTCGCCGATGATGTTAAACTATTTAACACCACCAACAATGCTGCTACCCTTCAAAAAGACCTTGACCATGTATCAGAATGGTCAAACAATTGCCAACTTCAAATCTCAACCAACAAATGCTCTGTCTTACACATTGGCAAAAAGAATCAGAACACAAAATACAAGCTTGGAGGACACAACCTTGTAGACGACCCTCACTCTGCCAAGGACCTTGGAGTACCGTCCCTGTCTTTCTGTCCTATTGTCCTCATTTATCTGTACTTACTTTGCTTATGTTTATGTTTATATCTATACCTGCTATCTTGTACATGTTTGATAAATAAATAAATAAATAAATAAATAAATAAATAAATAAATAAATAAATAAATAAATAATAAAATATCCAATTCCTATAACCGTTCTTCATATATTTTAGCCTCCAACCCCCTAATCATTCTTGTTGCTGTTCTCTGCACTCTTTCCAGAGTCTCAACTTCTTTTTTTATATTGTGGTGACCAGAACTGGATACAGTATTCCAAGTGTGGTCTTACCAAGGCTTTGTAAAACAATATTAGAACGTCACGTGATCTTGATTCTATCCCTCTATTAATACAGACTAGGACTGTATTGCCTTTTTTGGCTGCTGCCACACATTGTTGGCTCATATTTATTTATTTTTGCTACACACTGTTGGCTCATATTTATTTTTAGTCATACAAGCTGTTTGGGTTAGTTACTCTCTCTTTGCCCAGATCACCCTACCCCACTGCGTTGTGGGAAACATAGGAGGGAAAAATATTATGTATGCTGACTGCCTTAAGTTGCTTATAAAGGCCAAGATAAAAATGTTTCAGTTCTGTAAAGTATTTGATTCCTTTTAAACTGATTACCCCTGCCCTTTGCAATATTCCTGAAATCTCGTACTCCTTTAAATCATTGTGGATAACATTATCTGTACAAGAATGATTCAATCTATTCCATCATAAAATACCTTGCAAGCTTTTGTTCATAATGAATGTATGGTTAACCATAGACAATTTCTCCTTATTAAAAATAGAAAATGACAATGCATCTGTATAACAAGGTATATTTTTCTCTTCCTGGCTCCCTTCCCATCTTGTTCTTTATAAAATCTTTCTTGCCATGTCTTAGACTTTGCTTGTTATATTTGATACATGAGGGGCTCTCACTTAATTAAAACTGTATTTAGTTATTCTAGGTAGATGATTTGCTTTGGTTTACGTGCAAAATAACTTACATGAAATTCTATTGTGGTGCATTATAATATTGATCTATGTTGCTATTCAAATGAGGCAATCTGATTTGTTGAAATTTTAATGCAGTTTATTTAGTTTAAGGACTAGATGTTTGATTTTGGAAAGCTTTTTTTTAAAAAAAGAAAAGTTAACTTTTACTATTTTCAAGAAGAAAAACAGTTAAAATGTATGTCATGGGGAACTACTTTTAAAATATTTCATACATATGTATAAAAAGATACTTTATTGGTAAACAAAAATATTCTGTGAAAATAGGTAAATGAGAAAAGGAAAGAAGTAAAACATGATAAAACATTTTGAAAAAAAGAAAATTATTTTTTCAGAAGACTCTGGCGGGGGGGGGGGGGAAGTATCCTGAAAAGAAGGAATGTTATTTTTATCTTTTTAAACTCTTCCTTCCAATCTCTAAGAACACTCTGGACTCTGCTTCATGCAATCAAGATCAACATTTCCTTATTTATATATTCTTTTATTATACTGTAACTAAAGTTATATTTCAGACCTGTAGGGAGAAAATGTGATGAGTCCCAGACACTGGATTTTATCACTAAATGCTTTACAGCAATGAAAAACAAATGAGCATGAATTATATTGTCTCTAATCTTGAGGTGTATACACAAAATCATTTAGCAACAGTGAAAGGTACTGATTTATAGAGGGCAATGTAATCTGTTGTTAAGTTTTTGTCAGGAATTGTCAAAGGAAATTCTAGCTAAGTTTTGCTGCAGGTCAAGATTTGCCTTATAGGTATATAGATTAAATGGAAAGCAGAAGAAAATGCTAAATAGAAGAAAGAAGAAACATGAAAGCAATTGCATTGTAATCAGATGACTGATTTTCTCCCTTTTGGGGGCTGGGTGTATGGCACTTAACTGAAGTCAGAAAAGAACTGTTATGAATGGATGGTTTTCAGAGGCCAAAAACTCATAGTTTTCCCTACCCTCCTTATGATGGTCTATGACAGGGGTAGGCAAAGTTGGCTCTTCTATGACTCGTGGACTTCACCTCCCAGAATTCCTGAGCTAGCATGATTGGCTCAGAAAGTCTGGGAGTTGAAGTCCATGAGTCATAGAAGAGCCAACTTTGCCTACCCCTGGTCTATGACAACAGTTCTCAACCTGTGCTCCCCGGACTATTGATGTGATGTCATCACAGGGGGTCTACAAAGGCTTGAAGAAATGTTATGATTTAAATCTTGAGTTAAGATTTAACCATGGCCATGGTCCAGGGCCACAAAAAGTATGCAAAGGAGTTCTATGGTGAAGACAAGGATAAGAACCACTGGCCTATGACAATAATACAGATTTGATTTGATCTGATGTTTCTCCTATAAGCAATAGCAATAGCACTTACACTTATATACCGCTTTACAGTGCTTTACAGCCCTCTCTAAGCTGTTTACAGAGTCAGCATATTGCCCCCAACAATCTGGGTCCTCATTTTACCCACATTGGAAGGATGGAAGGCTGAATCAACCTTGAGCCTGGTGAGATTTGAACTGCCAAATTGCAGGCAGCTGGCATGCAGCAGAAGTAGCCTGCAGCACTGCACTCTAACCACTGTGCCACCGTGGTTCATAAGGACAGAATACTTAGGGTAAATTAAAATTCAAGAATATAACCCACATGCACTTCAAATGAATGTTGGAAATGTAACTGTAAAGAAGGGACTTTTTATCGTTTATAGCGGATGCGTGATAAAGCCAAAAAATATTGGAATAGGATTCATATTTTAATATAGAAAATTCTTACAGTGAATATAAAAAGAAAACCAGAGACTTTTCTTTTGGGTTTAATGGAAATGACTTGGGAAAAAAATTGGAACTCTGATGTCGTATATGTTGATGGCAGCAAGACTACTTTATGAACAAAAATGGGAGGTCACCTCAAACCCCACAATGGATAAATGTCTGCAAAAACTGATGGAGTTAGTAGAGATGGCTAAATTGACTGTTTTGATCAAGGAAAAAATATATATAAATACTTTTATTTCTACTTGGAAACCAATTCTGGACTTTGTGCTTGAGGTGGGAAAAAATGAAACTTTGATTTTGGGTTTTACCAATTAGAGAGATTTGTTGTTATAGAAACGGCTAGTTAATATGATTATGTAAAAGTAAAAAGCAGAGGTTTGGTGTTGATGCCCTATTCTACTAAAAGAGCCGAGGTGGCGCAGTGGTTAAAATGCAGCACTGCAGTTCAGCAGTTCAGCTGTTCAAATCTCACCAGTCTCAAGGTTGACTCAGCCTTCCATCCTTCTGAGGTCGGTAAAATGAGGACCCAGATTGTTGGGGGCAATATGCTGAACTCTGTAAACCGCTTAGAGAGGGCTGTAAAGCACTATGAAGCGGTATAGAAGTCTAAGTGCTATTGCTACTGCACCAAAGGAAATCGGAAATCAATACCCTTCCCCCACTTTTCTTTCCCTCCCTTTCCCTTTCCCTTTTTACCTTCCCTATTTTCCCTACCATTTACTTTTGTATTTTCTTTGTATGCTATATTATAAACTAATAAACTTTTTTTAAAAAAAATAATATAACCCATTACCTTGTTCCTGTTGAGGCTGTTTTGTTCACTTGGGAATTTCTAGATTGTGTCAGCTTTAATTAAGTTTTTTTTAACTTAAGTTCAGGTCCATATTGGTTGGAAACATGCAGAAGAGGCCTTCATCCTGCAGTGGACAATGGCTAAAATGATGATGATGAAAAATTTGTTTTAGTAGTTATTTTGCATGTGTAAGTTCTACCCCAGATGTAAAAGGTGACAGAAACCTATTTCAAATAAATAAAGAACTTTATTAATGACTTCACCAGATATTCTATAGCCATGATGGCGAACCTATGGCACGGGTGCCACAGGTGGCACACGGAGCCATATCTGAGGGCACACGAGGCGTTGCCCTATGTAAGCTCCAGCACACATGTGCATGCTGGCCAGCTGATTTTCGGCCTTCCGAAGGGCGGGGGAGGCCGTTTTCACCTTCCCCAGGCTTCAGGGAGGCCTCTGGAGCCTGTGGATAGCGAAAAACGGACCAAATGGGCCTACTGGAAGGCCAGAAGCTTCAGTAAGGCCTACGCACATGCGCAGGGGGAAGCGCAGGACGGTGTTGTGCGCACATGCGTGGGGGAGGGCATTGCATTATGGGTGTGGACACGTGCGCACACCCTTTTGGCACCCGAGCAAAGAAAGGTTCGCTATCACTATTCTATAGGGTATGTAGAAAGCCTGCCATGTGAATAATTCTGTTGAAATACAGTTCCGGACTTGATAAATTATAAACAAACATGGTATGTGAATTTAACAGAGGCCCATTTCAATATCTAAAGAATTGTTTTCCTTAATAAAGATAAATCAATATTTATCCCCACTAGATAATCTCTTCTGGTATGATGTATGGTTATACGTGTTTCTCAGTCTGAATGTTTCCTGCCTGTCAGAAGTCATAGAAATTTGATCTCCTTTCTTTGCTAGAGATTTTTAAATATTAAAAACTAATTTTGCTTTCTTGATTTCTTTTTAAGTAGCACTAAGATAAACTTCTGAAATCATTCTTAATGAATTCTGTCTTACCAGCCTAAATCCTTATATCTTTGCTATTATTAAATATGTTACTTGCCCTTCCTGTTTAATTCTAAATGAAATATTTAGAATTAAATATTCTAAATGAAGTATGACTTTTGAAGTCATACTTATGGAACTGTTTGTGTAATGACTAACTACATAGGTTGCTTTAAGCAAACGTATAACTGTTACATATAAGTTGGGTATCCAATCAGGTTGATCCATGGATTAAACCATTAAAGGCTGAAACAGCTAAAGACAGATCTCCTTTGCTATTTGACTATAATGTGTACTTTTTAAAGTCAGACCATCAAACTCTGGTGTAAAGCTTATTGTTACCATTTGACTTTTTCTGTAACATGGGTAACAATAAGCTCACCCCAGACATGATTGTGGGTAGGAGACGACTGGACTGTATTAAAATGTGATGCCTGGTTCCACTAGTTTTCTTATCTACTGTTAGAGGGAACATTTTCTTAAGGCATTAATAAAGTGTAATCCATTAAGCTGTATGGCCAGTAGATCATTTTTTAAAAAAGTATCTGTATTGTGCTTAGTCTTTTCTTGAAATGTATTCCTTTTTTTGAATTTTTGTCTGCCTTTTTCATAGCTGTCATGAACTTGGACAACTCTGTGGTGGACTTAGAGACTCTTCAAGCTCTTTATGAGAATGTGAGTAACAAAGCAAAAATGTACATGCACTAATTATAGTTTACAATGTTTGCCAAAAATGGCAGAATCACAATTATGACTGATTGTATTGCTATGGTAGAACAATCTCTCAGTGACAATTAAATGTAAATACCATGCAAAACTTGAAGGAATGTTACCAATTGTGAAATTGGACAGGCCTGGATTCAGTATTATAAATTAGGGTTAGATTTACTAACAGAGCAGTCATACAGAGATGGAGAAACCATGATGGATTAATTACCAGAAGGCAAGATTTGTTAGGCTTGTGCCAAACGGAAGAAAGATAGAAGAAACTGTGTTTTTCTTCCCTGACTTTATATTTCTTTGTTAAATTTGTTGTTCCCATTGAGCTATGTGCCAGTTTAATACCTAGTGCACTGTTTCCCATTCTGAGTGTATGTGACTGAGTGACTTTAGCTCGGCCTTTAATACCATCTTACCAGGCATTCTCATTGAAAAGCTGACTGACCTTAATTTCCCTCCCTTCACTTGTGACTGGATCAAAGACTTCCTGATGGATCATCCACAAACAGTAAGGGTTGGGTCCTTGACATCTTCCACCCTGAAGCTCAGCACAGGCTCCCCTCAGGGTTGTGTGCTCAGCCCCTACGTGTACTTGCTGTATACATATGACTGCATATCCTCTGATCCATCCATCCATCATAATAAAGTTTGCAGATGACACAATGGTGCTGAGTCTTATAACTAGAGGGGACAAATCAGCATACAGGGAAGAAGTCCAGAAGCTATCCACATGGTGCTCGAAAAACAACCTACATCTAAACACTAGCAAGACAAAGGAGATGGTGCTGGATTTCCAGAAGCAAAGAGAAGTACCGGTACCTTCCCCACTGTATATCAAGAGGAGCCGTATGGAGACGGTTTCCTCTTTTAAATTCTTGGGAGTGCTCATTAGTCAATACCTCACCTGGAAAAACAACACATCCCTGGTGGTTAGTGAGGCTCAACAGAGACTTCATTTCCTTAGAGTCCTCTGGAAAAATCAGGTGGAACAACGGCTGATGACTTCCTTCTATCGGTCCACGATAGAAAGTGTCCTCACATACTGTATAACAGTATGGTATGCTGGTGTCAGGGTTCCAAATAGCATCCAAAATTAAATCAGAGTCCAAGTCAAAGTATTCCTCAAAGTCCCAATTTATTATTAGAGCCATGTTGGTACATCTGGGTGAAACCCGAATCTGAAGTCCTCCAAGTTTCACCATCCAGTTGAAAGTTCAAGTCCTTGCCCCCAACACACAAATCCATCTCGTTGTCCAATCTCCAATTGCCATGCTGGCAGAGTCCACCCATCTCCGTCCGTGCAGGTGCAGAGACAAAGGATGACCTTGGCTTTCTAGAAAGAATTTGTTATGGCTACATACTAACAACCTCATACAATCCCCCCCTCCCATTTTCCCACAGTAGAAAATGCATAGTAGAATAGTATAAAGTGTGGCAGGCCAAAGATCCCAAATAAAATGGCTTTGCCCTGACAGCTGGTTTAACAGCCGCGGACAGGAAGGCACTACAGAGAGTGATTAATTCAGCACAAGAAACCATTGGTTGCCCCCTAACACCACTGGATGACATCGCCATGTCTTGCTGTTTCAGCAGAGTAAGGAAGATATGTAGGAATGATTCACACCCTGGCCAGTCTCTCTTTTCACTTTTACCATCAGGCAGAAGCCATTGAAGTATAGCCAGCTGGACAAACAGGTTTAAAAACAGCTTCTATCCATGGGCTGTCAGACTCCCGAGCTCTGTTTTCACTAGCAGAGAGTTGCAGGAGGCCATGGCAACCGAAAACGGAGCTCGGGAGCCTGTTTTTGCTGGCAGAGTATTCAGGCCACCACAGGTGCCCCCGACAGGAGTTACATTGAGCTGGCCATGCCCACCCTGGCCATGCCCCCCCCCAAGGTCAAACACAACTCTGATGAAATCGAGTTTGACACCAAACTCAAAGTTGGCTCTTCTATGACTCGTGGACTTCAACTCCCAGAATTCCTGAGCTAGCATGATTGGCTCAGGAATTCTGGGAGTTGAAGTCCACGAGTCATAGAAGAGCCAACTTTGCCTACCCCTGGTCTAGACAGTCACTTATCTGAAATGGTATAGGTTCTTCTGCTTGAGCAGGGAGTTGGACTAGAAGACCTCCAAGGTCCCTTCCAGCTCATTCTATTCTATCCTATTCTAATTAATTTTTAAATTAGTGGATGTGGGAAATGCTGTGGACATAGTATACGTGAACTTCAGCAAGGCATTTAACAAACAGACTACGGCCTACTTCTTGATAAACAATGCACCACCAGATGGATTCACAATTGGCTGACCAAGAGCACTTAGCATGTAGTCCTCAATGGACCTACTTCTACACAGAGTAAAACATGCAGTGGGGTAGCTCAAGGTTCTGCGCCCTATATAATTTATGAAGATGCTCTTCAACATCTTAATAAAGGATATAGATGAGACTGCATAGAAAGGGAACTCATCAAATTTGCAGATGACACCAAGCTAGGGGGAATAGCTAACATTTAGAAGATAGACTCAAGATTCAGAAGGATCTTGATAGGTTTGAACAGTGAGCCCTATTCAACAAAATACAATTCAGTGATGAAAAAAGCAAGTGCCTACATATAGACAAGAAAAATCAAATACACAGGTATAAAATAGGTGGTACCTGGTTCAACAGTAGCAACTAAGGGAGTTAGTGTCCTAGCAAACCACTACTTAAGTATGAGCCAAAAGTGTGCAGCTGCTGCTAAAAAAGCTAAAGCAGTCCTAGGTAGCATCTGTTTTCATTTTCAGAGTATTTCCTCTTATCCAGATGAGCCGTCTATAATGATGAAAACTTTGGATTATATACAATTCATTTAATTTCTGCTAAATATTTTATCCTCCATTTCTATTTAAAGCAACTCCAAGTGACTCAAATACCTACCTAATTAACTCATCTATTGAAAAAATAAACCCAGTAACAACGCTGATGTGCCATATATGCTATAAATATGCTGGTTTAGATATTCATTTCATTAATTTCCCCATTAAGATTGTTAGGATGGTGAGAGCTAAATGGTTCCTGTTCTCCTTTGTCTTTGACCCACAATTTATGATTCAGGAGATGATAAATTACTTATTTGAATTGATTAGATTTTAAGCAAAACTTGAGTAATTCACTCTCCCATACCTATATACACATTTTAAAATAAGTTGTTCTTTATTCTACAATTCTTTATTAACTTACATGACCTTTTCTGTTATTTTTCACACACTGCATTAATTGTCAGATCAGAACATTCTTTTTACTATATAGTTAAAACATTGCAGTGCAAGTTCTCAGATATTCTATTTGATCTCTGCAACATATGGGAGCATTTGTTTTATGATCTTTCTTCAAAATGTAATCACTTTTTTTTTTTTGCTGATTACATATGTTTGGCATGGTGCTTTTCCTTCGAGATGTGAAAGAAGTTTGGGCAGCCTCCAAGTCTAAACACACCCTAATTTCAAAAGCCACAATCCTGAGGCTCAATTCCTGTTTACTAAGGAATTCAAGTATTGTTAGACTACATAGTTACTAAACATATTGTAGTCCTTTGGTCTGTTAGCCTACAGCAAAGGACCCTAGTTTTGGTTTATTAATCTATCTGGTTTTGAGACAATAAAAGTTCCTATTAAGTTTTTCATTGGAAAAAAGTAGACACCTCATTTATTCAAGGAGGACATTGTTATCATTACTTTCCTTTGGTCTTCATCCTTTCTCTTCATTTGTTTTGTTTTCTAATTTTAAATAGATTTATGTATTGTGTGTGTTGCACATATTAGTCAAATGCTCCAATAAAAGTTTACTTATCTAATAGGGAACTAGATAAAGGCATAGCATAAATACATATATAAAATATCAAATTTATATATCAATTGTTCAGCAATCACTATGTTTTTTTTAATTTCATTTGTGGGATCATTTTAATAAAAAGCATCCAAATGACATGGAAGTTGATGAACTTTTATGTATTGAACTAATATTTAAGATGGACAACTCAATACATACATTGTCATGTTTTTTAAAACAACTTGGGCCTTTTCCACAGTTATATTTCAGTTGTATAATATCTTCCTTTGGTGCTCAATCAAGGGATCATTTTGAGCCGAGATGGCTGTCATGATGTAAATTTTGATTGTCAGCTGAACTCTATGATTCAGAGATTCCTAGCAAAGCAAAGCAGTCACGTGGTGAGTGAACTGCGCATGTACACATTCCATTCTATTACTCCTTCTTCTGCTCCAGTCCTTCATTGAAGAAGGACGTGTGTTAGACCGCAAAGATGTAGTTATTAAGATTTATTGTTTTTATATCTTTTGTACCAAAATAAATATTTTGTTATTTTTAGTCTTTATACTTGAGTTTCATTTTGTTAAGGATTAGATCCAAAGGAAAAGATCTATCACCTCTAAGACTTATTTTCTCATTCCGTCAGTGGCGCAGTGGTTAGAGTGCAGCACTGCAGGCTACTTCAGCTGACTGCTAGCTGCAGTTCAGCTGTTCAAATCTCACCGGCTCAAGGTTGACTCAGCCTTCCATCCTTCTGAGGTCGGTAAAATGAGGACCCAGATTGTTGGGGGCAATATGCTGACTCTGTAAACCGCTTAGAGAGGGCTGTAAAGCACTATGAAGCAGTATATAAGTCTAAGTGCTATTGCTATTCACAGCCAAGACTTTGGTACAGTTTCATCTGTCCAACAGTTGCAGCCTTTCCTGGATCAGGAGTTTTCCAAATGATCAATTACAGTATGCCCTAGCCTAGTCCTTTCACAGTCAGAAAATTGCAATGTGTTGTACATAGAGTGCCATTGAAGACTACTTAGAAGCTGCAACTGATTCAGAATGCAATCGCATTAGCAGTGCTTGGCCTGCCTTTGTATGCCAATATGATTCCATTGCTCCACAGGCTGCCCTAGTTTCCATTGAAGTTCCAGGGATAATTCAAGGCATTGATAATGTCCTATGAAGTCCTTCTTTTTATGCCAGGAAGGACTTCATAGCACAGGTGGGTTGCTCCTGGTTCGGACCGGTTCCCGCTCGCCTAACCGGGAGCAATTGCTGGTTGGCCATGCCCCCGAACCAGCTCTAATGGCGGTGCCATAGGCACTGCCATTTTGGTTTTTGCTTCTGCGCATGCACAGAAGCTGTTTTTTGCTTCTGCGCATGTGCATAAGCTTGGTTTTTGGCACTGTGCATGCGCTTGGGCGGCGTGGCCATGCAGCGCGTAATGCACGCGTGCCCATGCAGTGTGGGAGGAAGCGAACTGGCGGCAAGGTAAGTTAGAACTCACCCCTGCTTCATAGGATTATAGATCATCTTTGTCCATCCAATAAGATCAGATAGAATTGGTGCAATTTAAGTCCTCTCAATCAAGCAATCACGACCCAGGAGTCCTGTCTTCTCTGGATTAAGATTCTGTCAGATATCTATCTAGCTCCTACCATGATGATGTTCCACAAGTTTTTAAACACCTGTCTGTCCTTCCAGACTTTGAATCATTATTTTGTCCTATTTTAAATGTCAGATCAGATTAACAGAGTTGGAAGGGACCTTGCAGGTCATCTAGTCCAACCCCCTGCCCAAGCAGGAGACCCTTACATCTGCCTCTACCTAGGATTGAACTCACAACCTCCTGATTGTGAGGCAAGAGCTCCACCTCTAGGCCACAGCAGCTGGTTATGTAAATGACTCTGAATCATTCTGGAGTTGGATGACTTCTAAAATACCTAAATATCTGAAAACAAAGCCTCTGTTTTCTAATTATTAATGTGATTAATAATTTGACTTTTTAAAAAATTATTATTGCTTAGGAAATTCCCTATAATTCCCTATAATTTTAAATTAAAATTATGACATTCTCCCTACAATGATATTGCATATATTTTGATATTTTTATTGTTGATCATCTTGCTGTTTTGTTGTTTTTGAAAGCATTTGGGAAGTTTTAATCATACAAAATGAGTAATTGGCAGAGGTAGGATTCAGCCGGTTTGCAACGGTTCAGGGGAACTGGTTGTTAACTTTTTACTCAGTTTGGAGAACCAGCTAATCCCACCTCTGGCTGGCCCCGCCCCACCCCACCCCGCCCTTCCCAGGAGTTTCCCCCGCGTCCCCTGTTTTGGTTTTCAGGTTGGTGCAGGAGGCCATCCAGGCCCAAAACAGGGCGTGGAAGGCATCGTGTGGGCCCCCATGCCCCATTTTGGCTTACAAGGTGGTGCAGGAGGCCTTGCAGGGTTGGGAATGGGGATTTTGCATTATCATTACTGTGGGTTGAGTTGGGAATGAGGATTTTGCATTATGATTGCTCATAAGTAAGTAGGAATCAGTAAACGAGGAATGGAAAAAATCCCTATCTGTAGATCAGCGTTTTTCAGTCTTGGCAAGTTTAAGATGGGTGAACTTCATGCTGCCTGGGGAATTCTGGAAATTGAAGTCCATGCACCTTAAAGTTGCCAAAGTTGAGAAGCATGGGTCTACACTGGAGTTTAGGATTTTCCCTTCCTGTTTTATTTAGAGTTTGATGCAATTAAATAAATCAGTTAGGTTTCCCTAACTAATAGTGATTAAAGTGATATGAACCATTACTGGACTTTTTGTGAGAAACTGAAATTAAAGGTTGATCTGGGCTTTGATGATTAGATATGGGATTATGGAAATAATGTAGACAAATGTTAACCTTAAAGTAAGAGTTTGATATTTTTTTTACTTATATCTGTACTAAAGAAAGTTGGAAATCATTCTTTCTCAGTTTTCCTTCTTTTCCTCTTTCTTTCTTACACTTTCACTCTTTTTCTTTCCTGAGCCTTTTCTTTTTTCAAATCTGTTTTTTTATTTGTTTATCCCTTAGCTTTATATTTTTTTGATGTATCAAATACTCAAATACTCAGCCATTATAATTCTACATTCCTTATTTACATAAATCATATCAAAATTTAGAATGAAATCCACTGGGAGCCATCTCATATAAGGCAGGCTCTGAGTTTCTCTAACCAAAAAGTGTTTATCGATAGAAGAGAACATTTGTAGCTCAGGGTAGAACTGTGGGGTCCTTGCTGCTCTCTGAGCTTGATGGTTTTCTTGCAGATGTTTAATTACCAAACTAGGTAACATCATCAGTACTAGAAGGGAGTGGAGTTTGCTCTTATTTTCATATATTAGTGGCTTACCCTGTCAGTGTTGATCAGTTGCTTTACAAAATGTGTTTTGATTGGTGCCAGGTCTCTACAGCCTCAAGCAGAGAAGGGCTATTCTGCATCCCTCCCTCAAATGTTCTTTAAAATACAGAGTTTCCCAGCATTCCTTTAGGAACCTCCATCATGCAAACTGTGGTTACTCATCCTAAAATGAATCCTCTTTACCTTACCTTTAAGCTGTCATTCCTACTACTGTTTTCTCTCCCCGATGATTAAAAAAAAAAGAATAAGAATGCATTAAATGATCACTGCTGCTTCTTTATGACTAACTAAACTAACTAAACCACAGGTGTCTAAATAACCATTTCATTTTAGCTAATGAAAGAAATCAAACTATTACTAGCTTCTGCTGATTTTTTACTTAGAAAGCCTCTTATACTCAATAATCAATTTGCTATAATTTCATGAACTGAGATGTCAGAATTCATGAATTATAATGAGGTCAGAATTATAGATTAAGCAATATAGGAAGAATTCATGTTTCGTGTTATTTATTAGATATTTTTGCCAGCCATCTCACTTTGAGGCAACGCTGGACAGCTAACAGGGGTGTCAAACTGGCGGCCCATCAGCCAGATGCATCATGTGCAGGCCACACACACACCAGTTCCACAAAGGGGGAAAATGCTGTGATACAACGGCAACGTGTCGCCATGAGTTTGACACTCGTGGCCTACAACAATAAAAACCAGTAAACCCATAAAGAATAAATATTTATAACAATAGTAAAGATTAAACTTAAAATATGGGGAGGAAGGGAGCAGGATGCACAGGGGGGACAGGGGGTCTTCTCTTAATTCATCAACCACTTCCAGAATGATATACCCCCCCCCCCAATTGGGGCCCAAAGCCAACTGGCAGAGCCAGGTCTTTATATTAATTCATATTAAATTTGTACTACAGCTGAACTGAAGAAAAGTATTATAGTACATCTTTTAGAAAGAAGAGAACTAGATAAGGAGAAGACTGAAGTAGTGGAAAAAAAGGTAAGAAATAGATTATAGTATTGTTATATATACCACTGAAAAACATCAATTAATCATTCATTTCCAGTCTCTGGAAAGAATTAGATAGAATTACAGATATATTCGGGAGTTTTTCCCACCAGACACTGATTATAATAAGAATTCTCAGGAAAAGAGAGAGTCCCTGTAAGTACAATGCAAACAGACTTGTTACATAGATGTAGGAGTGTCAGCCCTCCCAGGCAAACCAGACATGAAACAGGACAAGATGAACTAATCTTACTTTATTGTAAGGCTGCTTAACAGAATCTTGCAAGCCTGAATGTACAAACTTCTTTCCTCCACTTTTAACTACCGGTTGCTGTTGTTGTTAGTTACAAAGTCATGTCCGACCCATCTTGATCCATTTGGGCAGGTCTTTCTTGAGTTCCTTTTTCAGATCATTAAGTGATTGTGGGATCCTGCCTGTCTTATTTGATTTTTTTCCCTCTTCTTTTTTCCCCAAGGTCATTATACTGTATATTCCATTATAGTAAGAAAGAATATTTAGCCTTGAGGTTGCAGATTTGTTTGTCACTTACAGTGCTTTATTTCTACAGATTTGTACCTTGTTCTTCAAGTTAGCATGTTTATTATCCTCATTTATAGACAGATAAAGCAGATCATGGGAAAGGCAAAAAGAAGAACAACCCAAGTTGAGACTTTGATCGTAATGTCTATCCCATTTCCATTATGTATATAATGGAAAAAAATATTGAGTATATCTAGAAGCAGTTGAGTATGGGTGATCATTACCACGTCTCATCCTTCATCTCTCTATATAATTTAAATTGATAGCACTAGCTTTGAACAGCTTGGTTCATATTATTTGAAATACCTCCTCATTTAAATGAAACAATTTGGGTGTTGTGATCAGTTTTAGAGATCCCGGTTTCTATTGCAAGATGGCACAACCTTGCATTTAAAACATTCACAAGGTGGCTCAATTGATTAGACTAGTACCATGAGATGAATGAGTGGGCTAACAACAAAGAGCTGCAACTTTCAGTTCTCTGCCTTCCACCTATCCCTCTGCTCAGTTTTCAGGCCATGGCCAAGATGCCACAGCCTGTCATTTAACCATTCATAAGGTGTGGATTTGTTATTCTTTTTATTTGTTTCCTTCACTAAACTGCATTTATTACAGTCCAAGAAGGAGGTCAGCCAAAAAGAGGTCCTGAAATTGGCTTTGTTAGCCACAGATATAACTCTGCTGTAGGAGATAATACCTGTAAAGAACTCTCTCTTTATAAACAGCCCTAGATTTGATGGGTTCTGAAGACTGCCTTCCAAGATGTTTTCATCAAAATATTTTGGTTTCTGACTTGAAGTATAACAAATAGGAAACTGTAAAATAATATATAGTAATCCTGCATTCTGTTTGTTCTGAATCATAATTAGTTTTCACCCAGCAGGTTTCTATTTAACTTATTTCAATGTATCATTTCAAAGATGTGTCAAATGTAATCAGGAGCTAATGAAATTTTATGTGAACCATCTGCTAAATATTCCTTTGATACAATGTCTTTGAGGGGGAAATTCCTCTTTTTTATTTCCTATATATACACAATATATTTAGTTTAGGTTTTAAAAAAAGAAAAGAAGAAAGGAGTGATATATAGCCAAAATTATCTTTAAAGGGTTCTGTCCCGTTACCCAAATAATATGTTACAAAATTCTGCTTGCATCAAGAAAGATCCGGTGAGAATAGTAAGTTATCTATTTCCTGGACATGTTCAAATTGATGTTTGGAAAGGAGTAAAATCACATTTTCAAAGTCTGCCTTTGCTATTGTACAACATGCACACAGATACCTTCTCAGATGGTGACTCATATACCCAAATCCCTGCATCAGGGAGGTTTTCTTGCTCACACTACATTAGATGCCATATGGAAACTTGTGTTTGATTGCAAGACTCAAAACTAGAGACCTTTTACTAAGAGATTAGAAGTCTTCAAGATGTTTGCTTGTTGCTCTCCCAAATAATGTTATAAACAACATTTCCACCATGATGTATGAATATGTAGTAATCTAACTGATGCAGAATAATAACTTCCAAGCCTACTTGTTATTGTTCGTGACACTGATCCAAATCAGGGAAGAGGAATGCTTAATCCTTTGTCATCTCACCAAAGCTTCATCCAGATATGTTGTAATCAGGAAATAATTAAAGGTTTGAAAGCTAGGTTTTGTATTGTGCACATCAAAGACGAAATGAGCTTTAGTCTATTTTAAATCTCATCATTTGTAAGAGCCTGGCTGGATCTTACCTAGTGCACAGTGGATAAGAATCCAAATAGTAAGGCATGAAAACTATAATCCACAATTATTTGTAAGAGATGGATACTCAGAGTCATATCATGTTGATTCTGGAGTTAGTAGTTAAGTTTTGTGATTGCTGGACACTAATTACATTTAGCTTTGGTCAATTTGTTTTAGTTTCTGTTTACGATAGAGACCGTTACAAATTCCGTAGTTGAAATTTAGGGGGCTTTGCAAATCCCATAGTTTAGCTGCAAATTTTCCTCTAAATTTTCCCCATTCAGTTTCATTGACTATCAGAATTTTAGCATTATAAAAGAGAGATAAAATTATTTTCCAAGTCTAATCTTTGCTTGCATAAAGTCCCAGATTCCGTCAGTAATCCAATATATAGGGTAGTTCTTCAGGCTCAGAGAAAGGGCGTTGTCTTCTTGCTGAACGCCCCTTCTCGTAGGGTGGAGCTAGCCTCCAAGAATTGGGATGACACATTCCACAGCCAATCAGGACTGAGTCTGTAACCTATAAAAGCTGTCCTCCATTACTGCACCCCCTCTTGAGATGAAGGACTAGGCCAGACTCCAGTGTTCTCCCCAACATCCAAATCCAAACACATAAGGGGGGGACTTGGAGGCTAGCTCCACCCTATGAGAAGGGGCGTTCAGCAAGAAGACAACGCCCTTTCTCCATAGGGGGTGGAGCTAGCCTCCAAGAATTGGGACATGCCAAAGCATCTACGTCCCTAGGGAGGGGCCCTCTAAAGCCAAGTCAGAGATCCCACACCCCACCGCCGAATGCAATACGCGACGCCCAAAATCCGCATCAGAGGATGCAAAAATGTCCACTTTGTAGTGTCTAATGAAGGGCGTCGGCGATGACCACGTCGCTGCCCGACACACTTCCTCCACCGACGCACGGGTTGCCCAAGCGGCGGACGCCGCGGCACTGCGGGTGGAGTGTGCCGTCAAGGGACACGGACGCGGGAGTCCCAGCTGCGTGTAGGCATCAGCAATTACAGAGCGGAGCCACCGTCCAACCACCGCAGAAGATGCCTTCTTGCCAAGGTAAGACGAGGTAAACCCCACGAAGAGAGCCTCCGATCGCCGGAAGGGCGCCGTTCTTTGGACGTAGACCTCTACAGCTCGGCGAACGTCCAGAGGATGTTCGTGGTCTTCGGCGCCAGCGGAGGACCGCGCGCCGAACGCTGGGAGTACTAATTCTTGGGCCCAATGGAAATGAGAGTTCACTTTGGGTATGAAAGCCGGGTCCAATCTCAGCACGACACGGTCTGGATGGAAGATGCAGAGATCGGGGCGTACCGAGAGAGCAGCCAGCTCTGAAATACGGCGAGCCGAAGTTATGGCCACCAGAAAGGCCACTTTGTAGGAAAGGAGTTGGAGCGACGTTGTGGATAGGGGCTCGTAAGGAGGCCCGGAGAGAGAGAGTAAGACCTTCTGAAGGTCCCACGACGGGTAGCGGTGGACGACCGGCGGTGCGATGTTGGTTGCTGCTCTAAGGAAACGTTGGATTAACGCGTGGTTAGATAAGGGCTCCCGCCCGGGACACGTGAGCACCGTGGCTAAAGCCGCCACCTGGCGCCTCAGTGTGGCGGGTGCTAAGCCTCCATCCAGACCTTTTTGTAGGAACCTCAAGACCTGTATGACCGAGAGTTTCACTGGGGACAAGGATTCTGCTGCACACCACCTGCAGAAGGTCCTCCAGGTGGAGTTGTAAATGCGTACCATGGAGGCCCTGCGGGACTCGAGGAGGGTCACGATAACGCTGTCGGGAACTCCGCGAAGCATCAGCGTGCGCCGCTCAAGCGCCAGGCGGTCAGTTGAAGCCAGACTGGATCTGGATGCTGAACTGACCCCTGGGAGAGCGACGACGCGGTCGGCGGGATCCGCCATGAGGGGCTGATGGATAGAGCCCTCAGGTCCGCAAACCACGTCCTCCTCGGCCAGTGGGGAGCCAGGAGGATCACTTCCGCTCCCTCGGCTACGATCTTGCGTATCACCCACGGTATGAGAGGGATGGGGGGGAACGCGTAGAGGAGCCCCCTGGGCCAAGGGCAGCGAAGTGCGTCCACCCCCTCCGCGCCGGGAGCACCGTATCGGCAAAAGAACCGGGGAAGTCTCGTGTTCCGAGGCGTCGCGAACAGGTCTACAAGAGGCGGGCCGAACCGATTGGAGATTTCCAGAAAAAGGTCGTGGTGTAGGCTCCACTCCGATGGGTCTACCTGGTTCCGGCTGAGCCAGTCCGCTGTGCGGTTCGACTCCCCCGAAATGTGTTCCGCCCTGAGAGACAACAGGTGGTTCTCCGCCCAGAGGCCTAAGGCCATGGCCTCCGACATCAGGCGCTCGGACACTGTTCCCCCCTGCCGATTGACGTGCGCTTTGGCGGTCACGTTGTCGGTCAGCAGCAGGACATGGCACCCGGTCAGGGCTGTCTCGAAGTGCTGGAGGGCGAGGAAGGCTGCTCTCAGCTCCAGGAGATTGATGCTGTGCTCCGTCTCCGCTGGAGTCCAGGTACCCTGAGCCATGTGTTCCAAGAAGTGGGCCCCCCATCCGAGAAGACTGGCATCTGTCGTTATCGTAACCCTGCGCGGTTCGTTGAAGTAGCTGCCGTTGGCGATCGCCGCGGAGCGCCACCACCGCAGGGAGCGTCGCACAGACGACGGAAGGCTGACCTTGGATGGGGACGTGCTTCGTTGGGTTCTCTGAAACGGTAAGAGAAACCATTGGAGGTCTCTAGAATGCAGTTGTGCCCAAGGTGTTACGTGAATCGCAGAAATCATTTTGCCTAGCAGTGAGGTCAGGGTGCATATGGGCACCCGACTCTGGCTAAGGACCTGGGAGACCTGTTTGGACAGGCTGTCCTGTCGTTCCTGCGAAAGGAACACCTTGCATTCCAGAGAGTCAATGGTGGTCCCTAGGTGGGCGATCCTGGTCGCCGGCTGTAGCTGGCTCTTCTCTAGGTTGACCGAGAAGCCGAGGTCCTCGAGGGTGTCTAGGGTCAGCTGGACGTCTTCCCGGGCCTGGGAGTGGGAAGCCGATTGGACGAGGATATCGTCCAAGTAACATTGAACGCTAACCGGGACCGACCGTAGATGTGCGGCGAGCGCTGCTAAGATCTTAGTAAAAACCCTCGGCGCGGATGACAGCCCGAAGGGCAGTGACGAGTACTGGTAATGCTCGTCCAAATAGCAAAACCGTAGGTATTTCTGGAAGGAGGGGTGTATGGGCACATGGAGGTAAGCCTCCGTAAGATCAATTGACGCCATGAAATCCCCCTCCCGTACACAGGACAGAATAGATTGTAACGTATTCATTTTAAACTTTTTGTAAATCAGGTATTTATTGAGACGCTTTAAATCAAGGACGGCTCTCCACCCGCCCGAGGACTTCTGTACGAGAAATAAGATGGAATAGAAGCCCTGGCCCCGCTGGTCCTCCGGCACCGTCTGAATTGCTTCGATGTCAAGGAGATGCCGGATGGCGGCCACCATAAGTGACTGTTTTCCGGGGTTGGAGGATCGGGGGCACCTCAGAAAAAACCCCGGAGGGGTGGAGATAAAATCCAGGGCGAGACCCGATGTTAGGGTCTCGCGAACCCAAGCGTCTGTTGTTATGTCCTCCCACCGCCTAGCAAAGAAGCGTAGGCGGCCCCCAATGGGAGGACCGGGTTCGTCTAAATGTAGCGGCGGAAGGGGCGACCGCCTGCCCCCCGAAAAGGCCGCCTGGAGGAATTATCAGATCTAGACTTGTCTTGCCCCTGTGACTGCCTCCCCCCCGACTGCTGTCTGTTGGGGGTGTAGGCCGGCTGCCTGTAGGGGCGCCTCGAAAAGCTGGAGGTGGTGTTCGAGGTAGAGGCTTTATTCTGCGCCTTACGCGTGCAGTTGGGGAGCACCTTCCTCTTATCCTTTGATTCAATGAGGTAGGGCTCCAAGGCACCACCGAATAGAGACTGACCCTTCACAGGAGCTACCGCGAGGCGCCACTTATGGCGGCAGTCCGCCGGCCAGCTGCGGAGCCAGTGCATTCTCCGCGCCACTACGGCCGACCCCATGGCCCTGGCCGCAAAGTGAGTTGCTTGTAGGGTTGCGTCCGATGTGAACTGGCTGGCCGCGATTAACTTGTTAATGTCCTGCCTAGCCCTGGTGTCGGTGGCGGGGATGTGGTCTTGCAATCCCTTCAGCCACCGAATGGACGTTCTACAGAAAAATGATGCCGTGGCGGCCGCCCGAACGGCCCATGCGGCCGACTGGTGGGCGCGCTGGAGAGCTTGTTCCGTCCGACGGTCTTCCAGACGTAATAACTCCTCCGAGTCCCCCGGCATTTGGGCCGTTGTGTAGAGAGCCTTAATGGGCGCGTCCACGGGGGGAATCGGCAAATGCTGTGCCAGGGCTTGATCAACATTAAAATAGCGTTTGTCAAGCGTGTTGGGCACAGCCCCCACGGACGGTGCTTGCCACTGTTTTAGCACTGAGTCCACGAACAGGCGGGGTGTAGGTATCACCTCTGCTTGGGCAGTGGTCTCCTCAAAAAGAGGATCCTCTGCTTCCCCCTCTGCTGGTTTAGAGGGGGCAGAGGAGACCTTGGCCGATGCCCTGGCTTTATGTAAAAGGGATTTAAAAAGCCCGGCATTGAAGAGGCCCGTGGTGATAGGTGCCTCAGGGGTCATGTCCTCATCAGAGGAGAGGTCGAGGTCCTCCGTAGTGTCCTCTGGATCACGGGAGGAGCCCGGGGAACCCAGCTGCTGCACCTCCCCCGCCCCCAGTCCAGGGCGGTCCTCAGCCGAAGAAGCCTGAAGCGGGGCTAGACGGGAGCCAGAGGTAGCCGTGGAGGTGGAGGCCTGTGGTCTGGCATGTTTCAGACCAGCCTCTATTCCAGTCTGGATTGCCAGCTGGATCATGGCCTGAAGTTCAGGACTCTGGAACTGGGCCGCAGCTGATGTGGCTGGAGCAGGGGTGATTGGAGTGTCCCTGCGTCTTGGTTCCTCCCAGATGTCCCCCTCCTCCAGACACAAGTTTGGGTTGTCTAGGGAGAGGGCACCTGAAGACTGGCGTGATCTGGGGGGAGCAGTGACCTGGGCTCTGGGGGCCTGCGAGGTTGAGCTGGCAGAAGGCAGGGGCTCAGGTGCCTTAGGTGGCTCAGGGGTCCGTTGGCGTTGCCCCCCCCCTTATGGGCTGTGTGCGAGCCCTTATCGGAGGAATGCCTGCTGGGCGACCTGTCCCTGCTGCCCTGGCCCCGTATGGGTGAGCGGTCCCTAGAGGGAGTGGATCTTGTCCGGTCCCTCAATTTAGCCCTCCCTGAGTCCTCCCGGGCTTCTCGGCCCGACTTCGCCTTGCTTTTGGTCGCTTTGGCGTTCTTATCTGCCATCGCGGCAGTCGGAGAGAGCCGGCGGCAACCGCTACGTCAGAGGGAGGAGTCAGGAGTCCTGCCGACGAACTAACGGTCTTCGGCGGCAATGCGCCTGCGCGGGTTGTTGCCGGGCAAATACGGAGGGCGGGAAGGTAGCGGCACTTCAAAATGGCCGCTGGCGCCGAAATGAGGCTGGGGGAGGAGCCTGCACGAAGCGGAGCGGCGATTCCAACAGCGGCTTTCCCGGGCACCCGCGGCAGGCCTGCCCACATTGAGCCTCGGCGCTGGGAGCCGAAGAAAACGGCAAGCGGTTCCCCAGTCGGTAGGTGAATCCTCGGCGGCGATTCCTTTCCTCGAGGAGGGAGGGAGAGGCGCGAAGCGCTCAAGCGCTGGGCTTCTGCGCTTTGACAGGTCGGCACGGAACGTCAGGAAGGCCTCTCTCCCTCCCGCGGATGTGGCACAGGCCACCCAGGCTGCCCGTCGCGCAAGCGCTAGGCTTCTGCGACCCACGGAAGGAACCAGGTCAAATGGGGGCAAGCCAGGCCGCAGGGGAACCCGATGACAGCCAGCCACCCACTGGTGGCGTGAGGCCGGCGGCAGGGCCGCAGCCCGTGCCACAAGGTGACCACGCGCGATGACAGCTGCGTGGCCCTGACACTTGCAGTTGACAGACGAACAAGTGTCACAGATGGATTGAAGATAGAGATGTATTGATGAGCTAAAGTACTGAATTAGGGAGACACAAGTCCTAGGCTCGGACTGAGTCGAAAGAGGGGGTGCAGTAATGGAGGACAGCTTTTATAGGTTACAGACTCAGTCCTGATTGGCTGTGGAATGTGTCATCCCAATTCTTGGAGGCTAGCTCCACCCCCTATGGAGAAGACACCCTGTTGTGCAGGTCATCTGTGGACACAGAGGTAACTCTGCAGTCCCAGTCTGGAAGTGCAGAATCTAGCACAGTGGGGGCACTGGAAGTCCATTTTTTTAAAAAAAAGATTTTTTTTATTTTTTCTCCACAACTTCATATACAACTCAATACACATATATCTCAAAGTATCACAGTAAAATACATAGTTCCACATTGTAATCAGTCATTCAAAAATCAATATCTTATTCAACTCTTACATCATCAATCATCAGTCTGTTCTACTTTTTCCTATTACACTCCCCTCTCTCTATCTCCATCTTTATTTATTTATTTATTTTGTGAGATTTATATACCGCCTCACAGTGCAAGCACTCTCTAAGCGGTTTACACCAGTAAGCAATGTATATTTATATTGCCCCCAACAATCTGGGTCCTCATTTTACCTACCTCGGAAGGATGGAAGGCTGAGTCAACCTTGAGCCGGTGAGATTTAAATCGCTGACCTGCAGATCACAGTCAGCTAAAGTGACCTGCAGTACTGCCTCTAACCGCTGCACCACCTCGGCTCTTCTCCTCCTACTTTCTTATTCCTTCACTCCTCCTCTACTTCTCTCTACTCCTTCTTCCTACTCCTTCTACTTCCTCTTTCACCCTCTTTGCCTTTCCCTGAGTACTCTTTATACTAATTCATCTTACATTTAACAGATGATATAATCTCAAATTTAAACTAACCATATCTCTTCTAAAAAAAATTATATCGTTATTGTATAATTTCTTTGTATTTAGTATTTTATTCTAGATATGTGCTGCTATTTCAATATTACCTCCAAAAAAAGAAAAAGGAAAAAAAAGATCTAATTTTTTCAACTGGGATATTCACCAGTTAGTTTCAAATTCCCCTTCCAAATTAACCGCTGTTAGTTTAACTTCCCAAGATAGTTATTATTACTCCTGCTTCTTAATTTTAAGCCATATTGCTTCCTCCACTTCTTTAATCTCTTTATGGAAGTCCATTTTGTAGTAACTGTAGGTGTTATTTTAAGACCGTTCACAGCTTTCTATTAGATTTTTGTGGCACCATTTTTCAAAGTTGGTGGCATCTTCATAGCACAAGGCTCACCACTGGCTTCCGTCTGCATTTGTAGCTTCCAGTTCCCTAGGCTGGATGTCACAGTGGTGTACGGTTTCTTTTTCAACTTCTTGGTAGTAGTTGAGTGGTTGACCTTGAGGTCTCTTCCCAGATTCCAGTACACTATACAGTAACTGGTGAGGCATACAGTGGTAATCCATTCTGAAGACGTGTCCACCTCATCTCACCTGGGCTTTGATAATCAGTGACTCAAATAAATTTATAATATTACAAATATTAATCGTAGGCCCTTAAAATATATCTGTTTTGGAAAATAATGAAAGATTGATTGGTGTGATTTAATTTATTTAGATGTGTTTATTAAGGATTTTGACATTTCTAAGATTATATTTATAACCAGACCTGGAGGAACAGCATGGATAGAGACTAATTTATAGAGATCCTGTCGGTTGTATGACTTTTTTTTATTTTTTTATTTAATTTTGTCAAACATGTACAGGATAGTAGTTGTTTGTATAAACATAACATAAGTAAAAAGTTCCGATAAAAGAGGACAATAGGACAGTAGGACAGGGACAGTGGGCACAGTGGTGTGCTTATGCACGGCCCTTACAGACCTCTTAGAAATGGGGAGAGGTCTACTGTAGACAGTCTAAGGTTAAAGTTTTGGGGGTTTGGGGAAGAAACCACAGAGTCAGGTAGTGCATTCCAGGCATTGATCACTCTGTTGCTGAAGTCATATTTTCTGCAGTCGAATGTGGAGTTTGGATTATGGTTCTCTGGAGCCATGGGACTTCTTTCTTCTCTATTTTTTAGTATAAGCTACCTAGACAGAAGTCCTCAACCTTTGGATAGTGGCCCAGTACCGAGCCACAGCCCATTCGGAACTGGGCCACGGAAATGGCAGGCAGGTATATGCATGCACCAGAGGTGGGTTCCTGCCAGAGCTGCCCAGTGCACAGCTCCGGTAGGGAGCAGCCGATTGCACAATTTGTGTGCGGCCGCTCTGGAGCCCCTCTGCCGGTCCAACGCGTGCGTCACCATTTTTTCCCATGAATTTTTGGGCGATTTTGCTTCTGCACATGCGCGGAAGCAAAATCGCACCAAAATCTTGCACGCATGCGCATCCCCTTGCGAGATTTTGGCGTGGTTTTGCTTCTGCACATGCGCAGAAGCAAAATTGCATGAGGGGGTGCTCGTGCGTAGCGAGCAAGTGTGCGCCCAAAGTGTGGAGATGCGCGCGCAGCGCACCGGCACCGGTAAGGTAGCAACCCGCCACTGGCATGCACATAGTTTACTGATGTACGTAGTGGGCAAGCACACATGCTCAAAGCTCCATTTGTGTGAGCAGCAGGTCCGTGTCCCACCACTTGTGCAAATGGAGCTGTGTGCATGTGCTCACCCGCCACTTGCACAGCAACATCCCCTCCCCCCCCAGTCCGCAAAACTTGGGAACTGCTGGCCTAGAGTCATAGAGTTGGACAACATTTAAATCTAATAAATAAACATTTATAAGCAAGCAATGGATGCCTTTTTGACACAGGCCTCTGGGGAAACAAAAGATCTGTTATTTTGCTTACTAGACTTTAAGTATACTTCACTTATGATAGATGTCCCAGGTCCACATACGTTAGAAGCAATGCTGTCTTCCATTAGCCTGGATTTTTAATGATAATTTGCCTTTCTTTCCTATTATAAGATGCCACATCCTGGGAATTCCTCTGCATGCATTAAAAATAACAGAGACAACTACAGAACTGAATAATATGTAACTTTTAAGAACCTATTTCACAGAGGACATACCTCTGTCATTCTTTTTGCATACACGTGTGCTGCTTATTCATTTTGTTCCAGATGGGGGATTTGAGCGAGTGGTTCATTGTTCAGAAAGTTGCTTGATCTTTTGTAACTCTACTTTTGATTGGCTGCAGTAAATCTCAGAAAATCTAACAAGATTTGGACAGCCACTACAGAAACATGGATTTGCCAAAACATCCTCAAGCATTAATTTAGTGTAATTTTTCCCATGTGGCCTGCAGCTCTTGGGTCTCTCAATCTGGCAAAGTATCTCCCCCACCCTTACCACTTCCTAGGATTGTGTCTTGCATGCCGATTGTTGCTGGCAGCGACGTTTTGTACTTTGTGCAAGTTTTCAGTGTATGATTCCTTTGTGAATAACTAGTACATTGCTGTATTCGGGAAAATAAAGCTACCACTGCTCTTAACGCAGATTCTTGCACAATTCAAAATAATTTATATTATGTTAGAAATCTGACACTTCTATGCTGTAACATTTTCAAACATTTCGTATTAGCTATGGTTGTGTTTTATTCCATTAGTTTTCATAAATAGACTATCTCATTTGTAGTTCTAATTATGAAACATTGTCAGAGTCTACTACCACAGTTCTTACTTGTTCTTCGGCTTAGAATTAAAGCTCAGTTGAAACATTCTTGCTAATTAGATGCTAGAAATTTGCTTTTACAATATTAAATCATGCAAAAGGATTAAAGATTTTGCACAGCTTTCTTTTTTAATGCATAAGTTATAAGGTTGATAATTTAAGAGCCAGGACTACGGTGAGTGCCTAAGCCAGGGGCCTGCAACCTTAAACACTCAAAGAACCATTTGGACCCGTTTCCCACAGAAAAGAAAACACCGGGAGCCACAAAACCTGGGTGGGCATGGCCAACTCGATGTCACTCAGTCCCACCCAGTCACATGACCCCCCCCCCCCTAGTCACACCTACCCTGCCGGTCATTAGGGCAGACAACTGGTTGTTAAAAAATACTGGGAGCCACAAAACCCTTTGACACCCCCCTCTCCCTCCCTCCTTCCCTCTCCCTCTCTTCCTCTCCCTCTCCCTCTCCCTCTCTCCCTCCCTCCCTCTCTCCCTCACCCTCCCTCTTTGTATCTCTCTGTGTATCTCTCTGTCTCTCTCCCCACCTCTCTCTCCCCCCTCTCTGTATCGTTGTGTGTGTATCTCTCTCCCACTCTTTCTCTCTCATCCCCCGCCATTGCCCTTCCCTTCTCAACTAGGCAAGGAGTGACTGGGAGGGAAGGCCGAGGGGCAGGACCAGTCAATGATGGGATCATCCGACAGGGAGCCACAGCAGAGGGCCTGAAGAGCCACATGCGGCTCCGGAGCCGCAGGTTGCAGACCCTTGGCCTAAACTATATGTCTGGGTTTCAATTTCAGAAGGAAGGACACGTTTTTATAAGCATTAAAGTTCTGTGACTGGAATTCCATTTAGGAAAAATTCTTTGAAAATACTTTAACAATCACTGTCTCTCAATCCAACCCACCTCACAGGGAAGATGTTATTGTGTACAGCATGCACATTGCCTTGAGCCATATAGAAATAAAGGTGGGATGTAAATGTATTACTAACAATACACTGTTATTCTGTACCTGGAACAGAATACTACTGAAAGAAAATAGCATCTCTTAATCGTACCTGTTAATCAGTCAATTCCAATTCCAGATGATAAATTGTAGAACGCTTTAACAGAATGTTCATTGTATTGCTTTTATCTCAAAATTGATTTTTGTGTAAAAGTACATTTTTATATCCTTTGTATTCAGTTAGTTGGAGAGAAGAAATCAACTTATTAATATAAAGGCAACTATGAATTTCTGCAAAAATCATACACTGCAATGTTGGATTCAAATTGGCATGCCTATTTCTGTTTAAATAATGCCCTGTAAACTGATTGAATCTCCTATAACTAAAGTCATCTCGAGTGTGAATTTAAAATAATTATGTCTTTCTTTTAAAAGTTTTTCTCTCCCTTTTTCTATTGAAAAAACAAAAAGTGGCTTTGTAGTTCACATATGCACCAGCTTAACCCATGCTTGAACAAAATGACATTGGAAATGTTTAATATCATAACTATGTAGGTTTTTATTTAGTGATAGTTGTCTGGGTAAACATTTTATGTTTAACATTATTTCATGAACTAGGTTTACCACATATTTATGTTAAATATTGAATATCTTTCTGTATAAATAATTAAAATAAATTGAAGGACTTATAATTGAATGGTTATAATTGAATTGTAAGCATTATTTAATTTCCTGGATAATTATTTATACACATGATTATGTATTGCTTCTATTCATAACTTTCTTTATATTTATGAATCTTTTTTTCAAGAGAGCACAATCTGATGAACTGGAAAAGATAGAAAAGCATGGCAAATCAAGTAAAGAAAAGGAGAATGCCAAATCTTTGGACAAACCTGAACAGTAAGGATACTATAAACCATCTACCACTGGTTGGAGAGAGTCAACTATTAACTTTTTTAGTTCAGGTTCAGATACAACACAAATTGTTCTACCGTGTTTCCCTGAAAATAAGACCTCCCCTGAAAATAAGCCCTCCCCTGAAAATACCATTTCCTCTGGTTAAGGTTAGGGAGACAGAGCTGGAAATCAGGTAAGATGGCAAGAAGAGCCCCGTCTTGCTCCGTGCGCCCCAAAATAATAAGACCTCCCCAAAAATAAGGCCAAGCACTTATTTTGGGGTTCAAAAAAATATAAGACAGGGTCTTATTTTCGGGGAAACACGGTAACTAAAACAAATCATTAACCCAGGGGTAGGCAAAGTTGGCTCTTCTATGACTCATGGACTTCAACTCCCAGACTTTCTGAGCCAATCATGCTAGCTCAGGAATTCTGGGAGTTGAAGTCCATGAGTCATAGAAGAGCCAACTTTGCCTACCCCTGCATTAACCAGTTCAATACGTATAATAACCATGAGGTTCAGTTCCACTTTGTTTGAGAAAACTGGATTACGATGTTCTCGAGCTATTCTGGTCATTTGTACAATAGTGGTGTCCTCCTGTTTTCCCAATCTTCTTCCAGTAGATGAATTTACTACAAGTCTTTTGGTTTGTTTGCTTCTCCCCAGAAAGAATTATTTGCTTCATGAGAATAGGTTTAATTTGATCCTTATCCCTGCTTAGCTATTTTTCCATAACCTTGATACTTCCTTTTCTCTTGCACATTCTTTGGATTTACATCTTAATCCCTACTTCAAATGTACTCAATTTAGCTTTGTGTGTGTGTATGTATGTGTGTGTGTATATGTGTGTATAGTAACTGCACTTACAGACATAGTATTCGATAGACACCAAAATATATTTGATGTCACTTTTCTTATAATGTTAATTCATCTCCCGAGCTCTCTGATTATATGCTAAAAATAGTTGAATTATCATGTGAGATAGATGAAATCTTGCAAGATCTCACCTGTGTCTTAAGATTTTTGTTATGAAAAGTTCCAGGACATTTAGTATTAATTTAAATTTTTAGGCAAAGATGTATGTATATGTGTGCATATATTTGTGTACTTCTGTATTAACCAGTCCTCTATCAAGAGGAAGAAGTAAGATTTTGCAGCAATCTCTGATGATTATTCCCATCCTCTTCAAGGAGTATATAAACCTGTACAGACCACAAGTCTATACTTCCATCTAGATCAGGGGTGTCAAACTCAAGAACCGGGAGCCAGATCCGGCCCTTGGGGTGCTTAGATCTGGCCCGCATGGCCGCCCTAGAAACAGCAAAGGACCAGCCTGTGGTGCCTCTGCCAGCAAAAACAGACCTCTAGAGAGCTGCACACAGCCCCCCCCCTCCCGAGCACCATTTTCCCTGGCAGAAGGCGGCAGGAGGCCGTTGCAGCTGGAACCGGAGCTCGGGAGCCCATTTTCGCTGGCAGAGCACTTGGGCCACTACAGACGCCCCCGACATGAATGACGTCAAGATGCCACACCCACCCCGGGCCCCAAGGTCAAACACAACCCTGATGCAGCCCTCAATGAAATCGAGTTTGACACCCCTGATCTAGATCATTTATCTTTTTATCTATTTTTTCTGTTGCTGATGAGTGAATCACATCAATATCTGAACCAAAGTTCTGAGCCCCAGTAACAGCATAGTCACTATTAGTCACTTCTTTGAGGACCTAAATCCTTTCAAGGGATACATATTTTAATAGATCTTCTCTTTCCCCACTGTCTTCTTTTTCCTCAAGGCCAGAACATTTCTCTGTTGGAATAACAGTGTCCTTAAGGGAAATTAAAATGACAGTCACTATTTGCAAAACTCTTGTTTTTTCATTGCTTAGCACTGGCTAAATTGAGTTGGTAAGGGGTGAGAGGTATCTGTATCTATTGGAAGTCCCATTTCAGGTGGAAGACTTCTAGGTAGCTTCACAAGTTCCACTGCCAGTTTCAGAGAAGGAATGGATCTCATTGTTCTTTTTTGTGTCCAAAACCAATAAATATCCTTTACCTGCTATCAGTCCTTTGTTACCCTTCCCCCTATGTTTGGGTTCCACAGTCATACAGATAATCTGTTCCTATTCAGAACAAATTTTCATTATTCATTGGTTTCATTGGGAATGATTTTAGACCCGCGATGGCGAACCTATGGCACGGGTGCCACAAGTGGCACGCGGAGCCATATCGGTGGGCACGCGAGCTCAGGTCCGGCGTGCATGTGTGCAGCAGCCGGCTGATTTTGGGGCCTTCTGGGCCCACTGGAAGTCGGGAAACAGGCTGTTTCCAGCCTCCAGAGGGGGTGGGGAAGGCCGTTTTCGCCTTCCCCAGGCTCCTAGAAAGGCTCTGGAGCCTGGGGAGAGTGAAAAATGGGCGTGCCATTGCATGCTGGGAGCAGGGGGGGTCATGCGTGCATGTGCGGGGGTGCATGGAATTATGAGTGTGGGCACGCGCACACGTGATCCCCCGCATTCCCCCCCACTTTTGGCACGCAAACCAAAAAAGGTTCGCCATCACTGTTTTAGACTATAGTTCTGAACAGAGGTGGGTTCCTGCTGCAGCTGTCTTGTGCGTAGCTCCGGTAGGGAGCAGCCGATTGTGCAATTTGCGCGCGACCACTCCGGAGCCCTCTCTGCCAGTCCGTCGCATGCGTCGTCATCTTTTTCGGTGAATGTTTGGGCGATTTTGCTTCTGCGCATGCGCAGAAGCAAAATTGTGCCGAAACTTGCAAGGGGATGCGCGCGCACGTGAGATTTCAGCGAGATTTTGCTTCCACGCATGCGGAAATCTCTCTCTCTTGTGCGTCCCCTCGTGAGATTTCAGTGCGATTTTGCTTCCGCGCACGTCCAAAATGTGGAGATGTGTGCACAGTGCACCGGCACCAGTAAGTAAGCAACCCACCCCTGGTTCTGAACCTATTTTTGTCCATCAAGTTCTTTTAATAGATCTCAGTCATATTTTTCCTTAATGTCTCCAGGTTTCTTTATGAGCTCTCTCTGATTCCCAACTTCTCTGAACGAGCCTTTTGTATCCTGTTCCAATCAACATTCTCTGAAAGCATTTCCTCTCTCCGAAGCAAACTTGAATTGTTGCAGAAACTGTGTGAGGTAGGTTCTGGACCATCTGATGCAAGAGCTAGATTGGCTGATATTTAATCTTCCTTATTCAACAATACTCATATTTCAAAAGTTTTATTTATTTTACATGCTCATTAAATGTGAAGGATAGCAGTCCTGCTGAATGGAACATTTTATGATTGTGCTTCAAGATCAAAGTAAATCTTAAGATTTGGCTTTCAGTGCTGAAGTATAATAACACCACAAGTCTATAGCCAATGCACAACAACCTCTAGAGAATAATATACCTTTTTCCTGTGCCAAAGCAAAATCTTCTCTCTTTGTAACAGGCACTGGCTTTCCTTCAGTATTTCCAAACAAACATACATTGACTTTTTCTTTTAGAAGTGCCTTTGTTTCTGTAATAATATATAATAATCAGCCGATTGTAATTTTGGCAGCATTGGCAACAGCAGCAATCTCCCACACTTAGCTTTATAACAATGAACAAATATTAGTTAATATAGGCTATATCAGTGATGGCGAACCTTTTTTTGCTTGGGTGCCAAAAGGGCGCGCATGTGCGTGCCCATACCCATAATACAATGCCCTCCCCCATGCATGCATGCGCAAACCCCCCTGCAGCGCACAGACTTCACTGAAGCCTCCAGACTTCCAGTAGGCCCGTTGGGTGGGGGAGATGCCATTTTCACCCTCCCCAGGCTTCAGGAAAGCCTCCGGAGCCTGTGGATGGCAAAAAATGGACCCAACGGGACTACAGGAAGTTTGGAAACAAGCTTCCGGTTGGGCTGTTTTTCATCCTCCCCAGGCTTCAGAAAAGCCTCCTGAAGCCTGGGGAAGGTGAAAAATGGCCCAACTGGAAGTTTGTTTCCGAACTTCCGGTAGGCCTGTTGGGTCCATTTTTCACCATTCACAGGCTCCGGAGGCTTTCCTAAAGTCTGGGGAGAGCGAAAACTGCCTCCCTCCACCCTCCGGAAGGCCAAAAATCAGCACATGCGCGCTAGAGCTGACATAGGCCAACGCCTCATGTGCCCTCAGATATGGCTCCGCATGCCACCATCATGGGGCTATATAATCTTGAAGATATCGCTATAACTTCAAGATTCTTCTTCAGTCTCAACTAATTATAGTTGCTATTGACAATGCTGCAAAGATGATTTTGAAACTATTGTGGGAGGAGGGTATATAACACTCCCCCCTTTTTTTCCAATACTCTTAGTTCCATGTGAGGCTTTCATAGCTGTAATTCTCCATGGAAAAACTCTACAGGGCATTGATGGATTGCTTAAAAATGTTCAAGTTAAAGACATATTCCTCAGGTACTTAATAATTCCTCAGTCACCAAACTTTGCTGCCTTTTTTCAAAGCTTAGGTCATGCTTGTTTGCAGCCTGTTCTGCTACCATTGCTGTTATGCTGGAACCAGTTTCATCCTATTTAAGGCTTTCTGCATTGCAACCAATCCGAGGTCAAGCCATTGACGAACATTTTGCTGCCATTCCATATAATTTAACTGGAAGCAGTGTCACTAAGGGAATAGAAAGTCCTTGCATTATATTCCATCTGAAATTTTCATGTGAACCCATCTATATGCCCCTCCCCCGAATATTTCATTCACTATTATCAATTTTAATGGAATGGGAATGATATACAGAGCAGTAGTGTGTCTACTTTGTTAGGCAATTAAATCAATGGTCCCATTCATGTCCAGTGTGGTGGTTTGCCTATTTGTTTATTTGTAATCCCACTTTTTCTTGAAGGAGATCAAGAAGGCACACATGAGGCTATCGAACTTTTTATCCTCATACTGTTATCAATATAGCCATTTGTTCTTTTTTTTTTAAGGTGGAGTACTTTTTGTTCACCAGACTTTTCGTAGCTGTCAAGAATTCCTATTCCTTAAGGAAAGGATAGATCCGTGTCCCCTTTATTTCAAAGCTCTGTATTTTTCACATTTGCCAAATCACAAATATACTTTATAAAGTTTAATTTGCGTAGTTTAATTTTGCCAGATGCCTTCTTCCATTCAGAAATGTTTGCACTGATTATAGGGCTCAGCCTGCATGGTTCTTTCAAGTATTTCAGTGCCAGGAGAGCTAACTCATTCTCCTACAATTGTTGCTTGCTTGTCTCTGTTCTACTGCCTGCTTAGTAGCTTTAGGAGGCTGGTCTGATGGTGTATGGGAAAGGCCTTGGGAGATCCTGCCAAGGGAACAGTTGGATAAGAGACAGCATGACCTACAATTGGATAGTGGGATGGGCAACAGGCTCAGAAAGGTTCCTCCCCTAGTTTCTTGGGTTGTAAAGGAAGTAGGGGGAAAGATTGCAAGATTGATGTTAGTCTCATAGGTAAACCAGATGGGAATCACAACCAGATGAGCTAATTATACTTTATTGTAAAGCTAAATTGACAAAAAATCTTGCAAGTCTGAAAGTACATCTCTCTTCCCTCTGCCCAACTCCTTTATAATCTAAGAAACTGAGGAAGGTTTCTTCTGAGTCTCTTGCCTCATCCACTGTCCAGTTGTGGATTGTGCTGTTCCTTATTTGACTGTTCCCTAGGTAGCATCTCTTGGCTCCATCTCCAAAGGTCTTTCCCAGTACCATTACATTTAGTTAATACAGCACTTCCTGCATCTCTTGTGTGATGGTTTCACATCAAGAATTGTCTCCAGAGCAGCGGTGAAATCTACTTACCTTCCCTACCGGTTCGGAAACGCGCACACGCCACCGTTGCACATGCTTTTTTACCCACTGCACATGCGCAGATGGTTAAAAAAATGATGATGTATGGATGGGTGGGCGGAGCCTTGTGCTGCCGCCGCTACCACTTCTCTGAACCATGGGCGGCCGCCGCTACCGGTACACCCGTACCGGGCCAAACCGGTAACATTTCACCCCTGCTCCAGAGTGATTATAGTATTGGTTGTGGGCCCAGCCTATCATGCTAAAGTTGTTCAGTATTAATAAAAAAAGGTTTAACTTAAAGACATTTGATCAAGCTTTACTGAAGTTTCAGAATTTTTATTATTTTGAGATCATCCCGATGTGCTTATGAATTATTTAAAATTAAATTGTTTGACAACAGTTATGTGTTTGTACACTTTTTGTTAAATAAAATGAAATGTTTCTAACATATTCTGTAGTAACTTCTCTGCATCTCTGTTTCCCCAGATATTAAAAAGTGGCTCAGGAGTTATGCGTGTTCTAAGCTTGGTCCTGGCTTTTGGGAATTACATGAATGGTGGAAATAGGACAAGAGGACAAGCAGATGGCTTTGGACTAGACATACTTCCCAAACTCAAAGATGTCAAGAGTAGTGTAAGTTTTACCTCCCATGTCTTAATTATTATGGCATTTAATATGCTGCATTGCTTTATTAAGCATGAAATGCCCATGCTCACAGTGCTTTGGTGGTGCAGTGGTTAGAACGCAGTATTGCAGGCTAACTCACTGCTTACTCCAGGAGTTTGATTCTGAGAAAAAGAAAGAAAGAAAGAGAGAGAGGGAGGGAGGGAGGGAGGGAGGGAGGGAGGGAGGAAGGAAGGAAGGAAAGGAAGGAAGGAATCTCCACATGCAGTGATAAAACATGATATTATATTATTTAGTCTTGTAGTAACTCTTGGATGCTAGTGGTGTGTAACAAATTGATGTTACACAATTTTCATTCTTAATGTCTAGCTACAAATTACATATTTTTGTAGTTTGTAATTCGAAGCCTAACAAAATGTTGGCAGAAAATACAGGTAGTCCTCAACTTAAAACTTTGTTTAGTGACCGTTCAAAGTTACAATGACACTGGGGAAAAAATGACATGAGACCATTTTTCACACTTATGACCGTTGCAGCATCCTCATGGTCATGTGATTTACATTTGGATGCTTGACAACTGGTTCATATTTATGACAGTTGTAGTGTCCATGGGTCATGTGATCAACCTTTTGCGACCTTCTGACAAGCAAAGTTAATGGGGAATCCAGATTCACTTAACAACCATGTTACTAACTTAACAAATGCAGCGATTAACAAATGTGGCAAGAAAAATCATAAAATGGGGCATAACTTACTTAACAAATTTCTCACTTAGCAACATAAATTTTGGGCTCAGTTGTGGTGGTAACTCGAGGATTACTTATATGTGTATTGGGGGGGGAGTATAAAAAAGGATGTACCTGGAGATATAACAATGATCAGTCAGTTTTGTGCTATTTTTTCTTCCAAATTTCTAAATTCATAGTGAAATAGATTAAAATAAACTGGTGTTCATGGGAAAAAAACCGAACCTGACAAATTAATCTATTGCAAAATCCTGTTTATTGCTAAAACGTTGGATTACAACTTCTAAAATTCTGATATTTTTCCTATTATTAATATTGAAAAATAAACATATTCAGTGGTTTTACAACTTTGTAAGTGTTCCATTTAATAATGAATTTATATAACATCTAAGTAATCTTCCCACTGCTAGCATATATTTTCCTTTTTTATATTTCAGTAACATAAAAAAAAATTACAAACTGAATAAAGATCATTTGTACGGCTCACAGAGGGGAGGATCTTTTCATTTCAACGTTACTTAGAATTCTTGACTACACTATAAAACTATTACATTATCTTAAAAGTGATATTTAAAAAATCTATTATCTGTTGCATAAATGCATGGAAGGCTTTTGATTTTATTCTCACTTCCATTTTTGGGTTTCAAATGCTTTCTTGCATAACACAGGTAGTCCTCACTTAATGAGGACCCAGATTGTTGGGGGCAATATGCTGAACTCTGTAAAACCGCTTAGAGAGGGCTGTAAAGCACTATGAAGCGGTATATAAGTCTAAGTGCTAATGATGATAACTGGGACTGGCAACTCCATCACTAAGCGATCTCATAAAGTGTGGCATTGTATGACTGCACAGATTTACAACAGCAACTCCAGCAATTCCGATTGCAGTCGTTAAACGAATTCCACATTATAGTTAAGAGCACTGTCACTTGATTACCATTTGAGAACTCCTGCCAGTTTCATCATTGGCTTTGCTGGTTGGAAGGTGGCAGTGAAGATCACAACATGTGATAGCAATAGCAATGGCACTTAGACTTATATACCTCTCCACTCCGTAGTATTTTACAGTACTCTCTGAGTGGTTTACAATGCCAGCAAAAATCCCCCCAACAATCTGGATCCTCATTTTACTAACCTTGGAAGGATAGAAAACTGAGTTAATCTAGAGCCCATCAGGATCGAACTCGAGACTGTGAGCAGAGTTAGCCTACAATACTGGATTCTAGACACTGGATTCTAGCACCACCAGGGCTCCTCATGTGATGGCGGGATGCTGCAACTATCATAATTGCAAGCTGGTTGCCAAGCACCCAAACCATGATCACACGATGACAGCAACTACTACAACTGGTCATGAGTCTCCTCATTCAGCACCATCATAACTTGGAATGGCCGCTGAATGAGTGGTTGTTATCTGAGGACTACCTGTGCTCCAAATGTATACAAATGCAAATTATTCAATCTAAATGTCAATATATTTCATATATAATTGCTATTTAATTTTGACCTTATACAGGACAACAGCAGGAGTCTTCTGTCGTATATTGTCTCATATTATTTGCGCAATTTTGATGAGGTAAGTATGAACGTCCAATTTAACCGTTTTTTTTCTTTTAGGATAGTTTTTGTTTCTGTCATTTAATATAAAAACTTTTGGTGAGATCTAGTAGGGTGGTTTCTTGAGGGAACTAAGAATAAGGTGACAACTGCTTTCATTCATGCTCAAAATCTGCTTTTTCAAACTCAAGCTTCATTTCTCAACCTCTAAGGAAGGTATTTGAGGGCATAGAAAGTGTGCAGTATGAAGGTGAGTGTTAAAAAGTGTTGCATGTTCAGGGATTTCCTTTCGCAATATTGAATGTCATCTTTTAATCTTCTAGTTCCTTAAGCATGCAATGAAAGCAGTTGATAAATTTGGTTGTTGTTTGTTTATATACTTTCAAAAGTGAAAGATGTTGCTAGCATACTACTCAGTAGTATCACTGGCTAAAATCTGTCAAAGTAAAGCAAAACTGACCAGATTATTTGTGTGTGTACTGTACGTATGTATGTATGTATGTATCAGGGGTGGGTTCTAACTTACCTTGCTGCTGGTTCGCTTCCTCCCACGCTGCATGGGCGTGCGCGCATTGCGCAGTGCTGAAAACTCGGCTTCTGCACATATGCAGAAGCAAAAAACAAGATGGCGGCACCTACAGCGCCGCCGAGAGAGCCAGTTCAGGGGCATGGCCTGGTTTGCTCCCGGTTTGGCGAGCAGGGGGAAATTCCCGCTACCAGTTCCAAAGAACCGGTCCGAACCGGGAGGAACCCACCTCTGGTATGTATGTATGTATGTATGTATGTATGTATGTATGTATGTATGTATCCTGTCTTTATTTTTATCAATAACTCAGGGTGGCAAACATACCTAATACTCTTTCCTTCTCCTATTTTCCCCATAACAACAACCCTGGAAGGTGAGTTGGGCTGAGAGTGAGTGACTGGCCCAAAGTCACCCAGCCTAAGGCAGGAGTAAAACTCACAGTCTCCTGGTTTCTAGCCTGGTGCTTTAACTGCTATACCAAACTAGCTCTTAGGTTGTCTATTGAATTGCTATTTCTGACATTTAAATACCACACAATCAAGAACATTCCCTTTACAGATGATACTAACGGTATCACTAATATAGAAATTTAGCAGAGGCAAAACAATCTGGTGAACGCACCAGATTTCCCTCCCCTGCCTTAAGCGATACTTGCTCTTGAATCACTTTGGTAACATATTTAATTAAAGAGAGAAAAATATATAGTTCTTGTCTCAATGTTAGGTTATCTATTCAACCTGCTTATTTGTTTTGCCAGGATGCCGGAAAAGAACAATGCATCTTCCCTCTTCCAGAACCGCAGGATCTTTTTCAAGCTTCTCAGCTAAAATTTGAAGAGTTCAATAAGGATCTTCGCAAACTGAAAAAAGACTTGAGAGGTAAAAGCTTTGGCTTCTAGGCAGACATGCTGGTAAATACCTCTAATTTGTGCCATCAAGTGTACAAGAAATGGCAACGGGAAAGCCGCCATGACAGTCGAATTCTCAGATACAGAAATATGTTAGACCTTAGGTTGCATTTTGAATTATATTTAATGATTTAAATGTTAAATTTGTCTTAAGAAAGGAAATGGGAAAATTCAATTATAAATCTGAAATGTATCAATTTTATTTTAAATATATAATACATATATACATATTGTATATAAAATATATAATTTTAAATATATAATTTCTTTCCTCAGGGTTCATTGTTTGAGAAATCAAATTTCATCTAGGAATTGCTGAAGATTCTTCTTAAATTATCAGTATATTTCTAAAACAAACTTCAAAGACTTCTTGGGCTACACCCTGTGCAGAATTACCCAGAAATTAGTTTCATGAAACTAAGAAGGATTTCTATCCATACAGACACATATACAATTCGGTTGCTAAGTTGCAGGAAAAATACCCTCCACAATCCTGATCCACCAAGGATGTTGCATGTTTCTGCAACCTATCTCGAAATCCTAAGAGATTGGGCAAAGAATAGGAAGATTTGAAAGTGCTCAGTTCAAATCTCATCTTTGCCACAAGTATTAGTTTCTCTAAGGCAATTTGCTATTGTTCTGTCTAGCACAGGGCAGGGAAAAAATTCCTACAATGTTTTTTCCTTTTTATCTTAATTGTGTGGCAAATGCAGTGTCCAAATCAGGAAGCTAGGCAGCCAGACCTGTTTGGGTCAAGAAACTTTAAACTTCCTTTCAAGAAGGGAACCTGATAGCCTTGGGCTTTTTGTGTTACAATGTAGCCAAAAGGGTATGTGGAAATGTTCTCTCTTTATTTTAGAAATATCTCTTCAGTGGTGTGCATTCTGTTTGATTTCCAAAGCATCAGTTAAATTCCAGGAGACGTTTTTTGGAGGAATTCATCCCACCTTTTCAATGCAGTTATCAATGATGGGAAGGGAGGTCATCTTGGAGAAATTGTAGGAGAAACCATCCACCCAGTTGCTCTGCCCACAAACCAGAGGTGGGTTCCTGCCGGAGCTGTCCGGTGCGGAGCTCTGGTAGGGAGCGGGCGATTGGGCAATTTGCGCGCGACCACTCCGGAGCCCTCTCTGCCAGTCCGTCGCGCGCGTCGCCATCTTTTTCGGTGAATTTTTGGCCGATTTTGCTTCTGCTCATGCGCGGAAGCAAAATCTCACCGAAATCTTGCGAGGGGACGCGCGCAAGAGAGAGATTTCAGTGAGATTTTGCTTCCGTGCATGCGCAGAAGCAAAATCTCGCCGAAATCTCATGCGCGCGTGCATCCCCTCGTGAGATTTTGGCGAGATTTTGCTTCCGTGCATGCGCAGAAGCAAAATCTCGCCAAAATCTCACACGCGCGTGCATCCTCTCGTGAGATTTTGGCGAGATTTTGCTTCCGTGCATGCGCAGAAGCAAAATCGCGCGAGGGGGCGCACGCACATAGCGAGCGTGTGCGCCTGAAATGTGGAGATGCGCGCGCAGCGCACCAGTACCAGTAAGTAAGCAACCTGCCCCTGCCACAAACATAGTGAAGAATTTTGTGTCCTGCTCTTGTTCTGTTTCTAAGCCTCACCCTTCTCTCCAGTATGCTAATGCTAATATGGGAATAGTAATATTGGCAGGTCTTAAGGGCCTATTGTAAGGATTATAGATATGTAATACTATATAAGAGAGAAAGAGAGAGAATGAATGGGGGGGGGTGACTCCTGCCAAGAAAGCTGATATAAAATATACTAACTTTTTCCAGCTGTCAAAATTAATATCTTTGGCTCTAGCCACTTTCCCTAAACTTCGATTTCCATTATATAGGCAGTCCCTCATTTTCTGGGTCCCCAAGGATTGAAACCAAGACTGGTGATTCACAGAGAACTCCAAAAGGAACTGTTCATACTGGACAAACAGGCTTTAAAAATAGCAGAAGTACCATAATACAGCAAAAGCAAATGCATAGTGGAGCAAAATGTCAACACTTTTGTGAGTGGGTGTGATATTGATTAATAGAGTAGATATTAAAAACACGGTAAATATAGTGGCTAAAAGTAGTTTTTGCTTTTGGAATTGGATTAAAATAATACTGTGATAGCAGTAAATAGGTTTTGGGAATGAAAATGAACGAATGTATGAAAATTGAAACACAGCATAAAGTTGCTATAAAAAAGGTAAATACCTTCAAGCTGGCTGGAGAATTGTGGGAGTTGAAGTCCACATCTCTTCAAGGTTGAGAAACACTGCTGTACAGGATTAAAGTTAAGGAAAATCTCCTGTAGATAAAACCTGCCTTCCTGAATTAAGAACTGGATGGAATGTAAACCCTAAAATTGTCCTTCTTAGTCATAGCCCCAAAGCTTTGAAATCCCTTTCTTGCAGAGATGCTCTTCTTTTAGCTTTCACAGTTGTCAAAGCAGTCTTTTTTCAGTAGCCATTTGGGAAGTAATTATTAGTGCTTCATTTGACGTTCAGTTTGGAAAGCAGTTTTTTAGTAATGCTGTATGAGAGACATACTCTTAATCATTATACTTTAGAGCAGGGGTCCCCAAACTTGGCAACTTTAAGACTTGTGGACTTCAACTTCCAGAATTCTCCAGCCAGCATAGCTGGCTGGAGAATTCTGGGAGTTGAAGTCCACAAGTCTTAAAGTTGCCAAGTTTGAAGACCTCTGCTTTAGAGTATACATTATGTAGATAATTGTAAACCACCTGTAATCTTGGGAGCTTGATCATGTAACCAAATAGATTTAAATGGATCAATTCATAAAATGGTTTTTAGAAACAATGAATGAACACTCCTGACAACTCATCTCCCTTTCTTTTGAATCTTTTAGCCTTCTCTCAACCAGAAATAGGCTACCTACCCTGCCTTAAATGTCGATTTCTAAAGAGCCCTAGTAAAAAGGGAGACCTCTTTCTCAATTTTGCAGCACATCTCTCTCTAGAATGTAGAACACATGCAAGAATAGTATTTCAGCACTTCCTGTGCTGATATTAAATACCTGTGTAATAATGAAAGGTTATTAGTAAGGTTTATCATTACAGGACCAACCCTACAATTAGTGTATTGGAAGTCTTGAAGTGTAGTACTATCTCTACCACTAAGTTGGCCCTCCCTCCTCTAATGTATTATTCCAAGAGACATGGGAGAATGTGATCAGCATAGCCAAAATGTAAGTCAGATCACTTTTGCTGTATGCACGATGAAAGAATGGCACTTTGCATTTCACTGGAATGTTTGAGCTACAGCTGGAGACAAGACAGAAGCCAGACCAAACAGAAGGGTAAGACAACATCATCAGTCACAAGGCAGCTTCTGGATCAGACTAGAGATGAAGGCGATGGAATTGATCTTATACACCCAAGATTTCTCTACCAATCAGAGTTAGGGTTGTGAGAATAATGTTTATGATTATTGCATCACTGATAAAAAAGTAATTAAAAGAGAAAATGGCACTAATAAATGAAGCATGTGTACGGAATGATTTCCAGGGTGTTGTGTTTAGTTTAATTTAGCTTAGCTTAATTTAGTTTACAAACTAAGTTCTTCGGGACCGCATCCTACCACATACCTCCCTACGACCAGTTAGGTCCCACAGAGTTGGTCTCCTCCAGGTCCCGTCAACCAAGCAATGCTGGTTGGCGGGACCGCAGGGGAGAGCCTTCTCTGTGGTGGCTCCGTCTCTGTGGAACCAACTACCGCTGGAGATCTGGACCATCCCCACCTTGCTGGCCTTCTGTAAAGCTATCAAAACCTGGCTCTTCCAGCAGGCATGGGGATAGAGACCAGTGATAATATATTGGAATGGTCACCCCATGTATGAATGAGTGAAAAATGTTTTTTTTAACTTTTATAATGTATTTTTAATTTTTTTAATTATTGTTTTAATCGATTGTTCATCTTATGTTGTAGCCGCCCAGAGTCCCTAGGGAGTTGGGTAGCCTATAAGATTGAATAATAAATAAATAAATAAATAAACAAACAATTTGAGTAGTAGAGCTGCCCAACTCACAAAGGTGACTCTGGATGGTGTACAGAGATTAAAACCAAAAACGATGACATACTTCATAAAATCCATATGCAACCCTACTATAATGTACTCCTGGGGTCAAAAATACCACCATTCTCTTTCAAGTCACTAAAATAAAACAAGAAGACAATAGGACTTGCCTTCCCTCCCAACCCAAAACCTTTGCACCTTGTAAAAGGCCCATAGGGTTGTGGCCAGCTGGATCCCCTCCCGAAGGCTATACCAAAGGGCAGGCACAGCATCAAAAAAAGCATGACTACTAGGGACCCAAGATGTGGATGTGACCAGGAGTATTGGTGGTGTTGCACATTTTAAATCCCTGCTACATATAAAGCATTTATTTCTTCCCTCCCAAATTAAATACATGCATGTATAAAACACAGTTCCTTTCATGAGGAGCTTCTTCCTGTATCTAAAAGTGTCAATAACTTGTGTCAACAAAGGAGGAAACATTTAACTGGTACAACTAGCCATATTTGATGCTCATATTTGCTCTGTGGGTAGTTTTTGGTTCAATTGTGTCCAATTCGAGACACTACCTAGACTAGTCCCTGCAGTTGTATTGGCAAGGTTTTTCAGAAATAATTGTCGCGTGACCGCTCCAGAGCAATTTGCGTGCGACTGCTCCGGAGCCCTCTCCGCTGGTCCGTCACGCGCGTCGCCATCTTTTTTGGTTAATTTTTGGGTAATTTTGCTTCTGCGCAGAAGCAAAATCTTGCCAAAATCTCACGAGGGAAGCGTGTGTGTGCAAAATTTCAGCGAGATTTTGCTTCTGCGCATGCGTGGAAGCAAAATCTCACCAAAATCTCTCTCACACGTGTCCCCTCACGAGATTTTGGCGAGATTTTGCTTCCGCGCATGCACAGAAGCAAAATCGTGCGAGGGGGCATGCATGCATAGCGAGGCAGTGCACCGGCACCAGTAAGTAAGCAACCCACCCCTGGTCCAAGGTCACTCAGCTGGCTTTGTGCCTAAAGTGGGATTTGAACTCACAGTCTCCTGGTTTCTAGCTTGACACCAAACTGGCTCTCAAACAAACCTGTACTATTTTTATAATTACAATATTTATTTTATGGTACATAATCAGGGCGATACCTTTAGTATACATAGGGCTAAAAAGGAGAATTAAACTGAATTTCATTGAAAGGAAGAATCGTTTTTTCATTATTTTTAAAATAGTAACTGCACAGATTCCACACCTTATTTGTTTGCTTCTTTTATGAGAAGTATGCATTGAACTTTGTTAATTCAGGAGGGAAAAGACATAAGGAATATTAGATAAAAAAGCATTAAGTTTAGATTTTTTTTTCAGGATGTGGGCAGCTTTCTTGTACTTTAGAATACAAGTGATTTTTTGTTGTAGTTGAAGTAACCAGAGGTGGGTTCCTCCCAGTTCGGACCGGTTCGCCCAAATCGGTAGCAAACTGCTGGTGATGTCACGATAACATCCCTGAACCGGTTTGGTTGGTGCCGGTCCGTGGGCGCCGCCATCTTTTTTAAATTTTTTTTAAAAAAAATTTATTTGGGGGGGGTTCCGGGTTTTTCTTCTTCTGTGCATGTGCAGAAGCCGAGTTTTCGGGACTGCACATGCATCACCATCTTGGTTTTGGCTTTTTAAAAAAAAATTAATTTTTTTGGCACTGTGCATGCGCACACAAGCAAAGTGCGCGTGCCCACACGACGTGGAAGGAAGCAAACTAGCAGCGAGGTAAGTTAGAATCCACCCTGGAAGTAACAATTTCTATAATATTTCTTCTTCAGCTGCCACTAGTTTCTTTTCCATTTGCTTTAAAGCTTTATGTGGCTGGACATTAATCTGTATGTACCAGACAGACATTCTAATAAACAAAGGGTCTGAGACAGCTCAGGATTTTATTATCTACCAGTTTGGCTCCATTAATTGCCCTTCAATTTCACAGCTCTCTGGGATCCTCAGTTGTGCCTTTCTCAGTTCCTTGACACAGAGTTTGTTAAGCAATCTGATCTGCTTTTGATCTCTCCTGACTGTCACCAGAGTTTCTTGATCTAGTTGTGTCAAGCTATGACTTTCGGTAATTCACTCATTCTGCACTCAAAATGTTAGTACTTGCTACAAGACTTAAATCACCTTGCTGTCTTAAAGCGTATCGAATAGCTGGATCCACTGATACAATGCAGGGGTATTTTACATGTAATATTGATATCAATTTCTAAAAAGCTTCATCCCTCCCACCACAATCACACACACATGCATACATTTTAGAACTAACTGAAAAAAGGACTTTAACGTGTACATTTTCAAGAGACTTCAGTTCTAGTTTGCAAATATGCACAACTACCCAGAAATAAACCTCTTTTAAGTTGAGATAGAATTATTCCCAACTTATGACAGGACACAGTGCTAGGCAAACTTATTTCAAAAATTGCTGCAGCATAATCCTAGTTTGGGAAATTTAATTTTGGGTACTCTGAGAAAGTCTCTCTTTGCTTGATCATAATATTTTTATTAGATATTTAAAAAATAGCTTGGAAATAAGATTGATGGCAATGAGATATTATTATTATTATTGCTGCTACTACTACTACTACGACTATTACTATTATAACAGTATTATCAAATTTATATGCCACCCATCTTGCATTTCAAAGTGACTCTGAGTGGCTTATATATTGGTTCTTAGGATCTTTAGTAAAACATACATACAGAGAAGCCATTCCAAAGGATGAAATGTTGGGACACCTACAGGAATGACCTCTTTGTGTTATAAGAATGACCTCCCATATATATAAAGGGAACAGGAAAGCTTTTTAAAGAAGAAAATGTACACTGAGGTACTTCTATTAATTAACCTAAAAAGCAAGAAGTTTTCTTTTTTTAAAAAAAACAAATAAAAGGCAGTTGGGTGTAGCAATTAAGGCAATGAGCTCATGGGGAAGCCATGAGTTCTAGTCCTGCCTTAGGCACAAAGCCAGCTCAGTGACCTCAGGACAGTCACTCTCTCAGCTCCAGGAAACAGGCAATGGCTAATCATTTCCTAAATCTTGCCTGAAAACTGCAGGACTAGTCCTGGCAGTTGCTAGAAGTCAACACTGAGTCGAAGGGGATAGTCGCCTCCCCCACCATCAATAAAAACATCAGTATCAATAAGGAAGGACTTACTAGTTAGAACTTAATGTATGTTGTGGGAAAATGTTCATTGCACTCTTTAAATCATAGCAGACAGTGGTGGAAACTTTACATCAGGCACCTGCAGCATGCCACCCTTGGTGCTAAACACCTGTTAAATTACTGTAAACAGCTCAGGTACAAAATGATTTTTTTATATAAAAAAACTTGTAATCTTATAATATTGCTAGGAAGAGGTATTGTCTTGAGGCATGGTGCGAGGATGCCACCCGTCCCCTTCCAGTCAGGTTTATTGTTTTATATGTCTTGGTAGCGATTTGTGTTTAATTTTCTTTTTTTTATATCTCCCTGACCAAGGGTTGCACTTTCTGTTTCACTTCTCTCTCTCTTTAGAGGCTTGATTTTACTTTTACAATATCTCCAAGCTCTGCAGGATTGTTTAAGATTTGCTTTATGAGATAAATAGAAAGACATTGACACGTTTCTTGAACAAACTAGTAAACAGTTTATTTAAATGCAACTTCTCAGTAATTGTCAAGTGAATTTGTTACAGCCACCAGCTATTTAATTCTTTCTTTTTCTTTTCTTCCCTTCAGAGACTCTCTTTGCTTTCCTGACTAAATCTAAGTGAATCCAATTCTTCTTTGTTTCTAGGCCTATAGATAAGAGCATGTTTCACTGTTTATCTCTATCTACAAATTATTCAATATATATCAATCTATCTTGTTCCCTGACCCTGGCTCCTGCTTCCCACAGAACTGCCTAAGGCCTATCTTTCTCTCCTGTCAACTTCCCTCTTGGACAGTCAAACTCAGGCAGAGGTTCTCTATAAATCTTCCCTCATGGAAGTTACACACACAGACAGAGCTCTTCACAGCTCTTCACCCAGGCCTTCCCTCATGGGGTTTACCACATAACAGAGCTTCACATCTCTCTCAGCCAGGCCTTTTATAGTTCCTGGCCCTGCTATCTATGCTCTGATTGGCTGTCTTTTATGATGTCATCTATCTCCCCTCCCTTCTGGAGCATTGGGATAAACACCTCCCCCGTCTACTTACCATACATTTTAAAAGCTGTCTGACTCTATACTTACTTGTTTAAACAGTTCCTTTTAACAACATTTTAACCTTATACAACAACTTACTATTTTACATTCAGTACCTGTATGTGGGCACCACACATGGCATTATGATATCCATTGCTGGGGAAAGCCACTCCCTGTTCTAGATCATAAGCACTAAGTGAAACGAACAGGCTCAGTTTAGTCACAATTCAGTAAGTGAAATTCCAACTGCATCAAAATCTAAATTTAAATCTACAGAGATTTTACTTTCAGACATTTACGTGATTATACGTAACTTTAAACATACAAGATCAGTAAATATGAAAAAAATGTGAAAAAAGCCATGATCTTAATATGTTTTAAAACATTCTGTCTTGTTCAGTGATAACTTATAATTTCATAACTCTATTGAGACCATCCCATATTATTACTTGAATTACCGTACTCAAATTTATTTCACAATGTACTATATGATTCACAGTCAACATTAGGAAACAGTTTACCATTGAAATATATAGGTTATATGTAGGTTAAAATATAACATAACTCCCTATAGAAAATTCCATAATTTTGTTTGAAACTTTATTTTTAATTTTCTGACATCTAAGGTTTTCATTTTTCTTGGTATGCTTTCTACAGTTGTGCTATAAATATGTCTAACTTATATTTTGCTCTGAATGGGTGTTTGTATGAGTGTGATTAACGAATGTACACATATAGATTTTAAGGCACTATTTCTCTACCTCAACAACTTTAAGATGTATGGACGTTAAAGTCCACACATCTTAAACTTGCCAAAGTTGAGAAACATAGTTTTAATGGGAAAACTATACAACTCAGAAGTGGCATGTCAGGTGATCTATCAGCTATATAGGAATACAAAACACACTTTCTGGCTAACCAAGGTCAGTAACCCCGATAGAGGGCACTGCAGAATCACTCTTAGGAACATCCATGCCATGCTAATCCTAAACTACTTAGATAGACCCAAGTTGCAGAGTGACATATGAAACACTCCAAGGCTATTCTCCTGTAGAATGAGGAACAGCAGCACACAAGAGCTGCATCTTTGGATGTGATTCAATTTAAGGTGATGGGGCTATTCAAGTCCTCAGTGGTTTGGATGACTGCTGCTGATCCATCTCATACAAGCCCCTTGTGGCCAGCTCATCATCCTTGCCGCATTCCGCAAGCAGCAGTAGTCTTTGCAAATATGGCTGAAAGGGTTAATTGACTGAAACACTGCTGTATCCAGACTTCTAAACTGAAACCATATGTAAATGAAAGGCAAGATTTCATTCAGTCTCTGAGTCATGTCTTACAATCCTTAGAGCTCCAAACAAGGCTCTTCTGGGAGAAGGTTATGAAGCCCCAACAGTCATTGGCCTAAGTCAGAACAATCCTTTCCCAGAACAAGCAATTAAAAGAGAAGGTGTATGCCCAGAGTTAAATGTGATTTCCCCTTCTGGTGCTACATTCCAAAATATCTTTATAGTTCCCACCTTTTGCCGCTTCTGTATGGCTGTGGGGTAGTCAGATCAGATGAGAATCTTGTAGAGAACATTTTTAAATGCATATGTCCATTACATATTAATAAAAATGGTTTGGAGGAATGTTTAGAGCAGGAAATAAGATGCATTCATGATGCACACATCTCTCCATGTTTAAATTTATAGGGACAATTCATGTATTGAATTTGTAAAATTTGAATGTGTTTTTAATACATTTTCCAGAGGTGTAGTAACTGAGATTTAGTATTATAATATCCTCTCCTCCAATTTCAGGTTAAAATAGAATAGAATAGAATAAAAATGTTATTGTCAATTTAAATGTACCCTAATCAGCATACATGAAAATGAAATTTTGTTGCATTCAGTTCTCAAAAAATAACCATTATGCATACACACACACACACACACACACACACACACACACACACACACACATATATGACACAGAGAAACATCAGAGTCTAGTTCGGATATATATTGGGGGGGGGGGAAGATTCCTGCAAGTTTATAAAATGGAGGTCATAAGGAACAAAGCTGTTACAGAATCTAGTAGTCCTGCTATAGATACTTTGAAACCTCCTCCCAGAGGGAGCAAAAGAAACAAACCATGAAGTGGGTGTGTGGGCTCTCTAACAATACTTCAAGTTCTAAGCACATAGTGCTTATAAGCAGTATCCTGAATAACAGGATGTGAGCTTCCTATAATCTTCTCCACTGTCCTTGCCGCTCTCTGTATGGACTTTCTATCTAAGGCACTGCTACCACCAAACCAATCAGTGATGCAGTTTTTTAAAATCCTCTCAATTGTGCCTCTGTAAAAAGTGGCCAGGACAGAAGGATAAATATGAGCTCTCCTTGTCCAATACAGGAAATGCAGACTCTGGTTTGCCTGCTTCACTAAAGATAAAATATGAAGAGACCAAGTCAGATTCTTAGTTATCTGCACCCCCAGAGACTTAATACTATTACCACCTCCACAGCTGCATCCTTGATACAAAGTGGAGTATGAATATGCCGATTCTTTCTAAAATCAAAAGTATTCTGCTTTGTTTTGTTAACATTCAAAACCAGGTTATTTTTATTGCACCGGTCCACCAAAGTCTTCACCTCCTCCCTATAAGAATCTTCACTTCCTGGATAAGTCCCATCACTGTTGTGTCATCCGCATACTTCAGAATATGATTTGTAGCAGACTTGGTACAGCAGTCATGGGTCATCAAGGTGAACAGTAATAGACTCAAGACACAGCCCTGTGGGGAACCCGTATTCAAGGAGATGGAAATGAAAATGTTTCTTCTGACTCGCATAAACTGGGGCCTATCAATAAGGAAATCAAGTATCCAGTTACATAAAGAAGTATTAAAACCTAATAGGCCCAGTTTCTTCACAAAATGCTAGGGAATGATTGTGTTGAACGCCAAACTAAAATCAACAAACAGCATTTGCACATGAATATTCTTCTCCTCCAGGTGCACCAAACTAAGACAAAGCACACAAGAAAGGGCATCATCTATACACTAAAGAAGTTTGGCTGAACTTTCATAACATTTTCACTCTTCAATATTAATACCACCTACAGTCTAATTGACTATGATTTGTTGCTGCTGTTGTTTGCTTGCTTTGTTTTTGCTATGGTTTGACAAAGTATTCAATGCATATTGAACTTTTCACATGTACTCAGAAGCTTGGAAACAAGCTGTTGTATTTGGAGAAAGAGACCTGTCCTTTTGTGGACATCTCATGCTATTTTTGTCATGTAAATAGCATATTGTTACCAGAAGCAGCAGCAAATTTGGAATCCAGATACATATCTGTATGTGTTTGTGAGTTGTCACATCCTTGTGATGCCATAAATTTACTGGTAAATTGAATCCACTTATTTTGTCTTCAGTTGGGCAAAAGAGATGATGGGGGATTGATATAATACAAAATACTGATTCTAATTAATTGTTGTTGATAACATCAATATTTCCTCCTATACCTTAGTAGGCAAAATGTGTCAGCGCTCGCTCCCTAGCTCGCTCCCTCGCTCCCTCTCTCTGTCTCTGTCTCACATACACACACACAAACACACATGTGATCTTGAATCTGTGCTGTGCATATTCTAGATGAGGATCATTTTTGCTGTGTCCAAGGCTTTGAGCACTGTAAAGAGAATAAAATCACTCCATTTTTAACTATCAATGGTTCATTCTTCACTCTAAACATGTAGCTCTTGAAGTCAGAAACCAGACTGGTTTTCCCTGAAGAGACAACAGAAGTCAGTGAAACCACATAAGCGATCAAAACAAGCTTATATTGCACCGCAGCTCCCGCACTTACTGTGTAATTGGCCTAACATCACATTTGTTTAGACACAGAGCCTATAAACACTAAACTTGGTAACCATGAATGGTCTCATTGAGGTCAATAGAATTTACATGGTAGGGTTGTTAAACATGTTTACAAGCGTGTGTGATCTGAGCCTTGGTAAATTATTGTAACTGAGTAAAGGATTCCAGAGAGTTTAAAAATAGTTTTGGCTATCTGATTTGCACTTGTGGATAAGTTTTAAAAGCTTATCCTTGTAAGGCAGATCCAGTATTGTTTTGTTTTTTTTAATCTCTTCAAGCAGCAAATGTTAGTTAATTTAAAAAAACAAAACAGGTTCACCTATTAAACAAGTCTTACTACTTTCATTAAGGCTTTTGGCAGTTTTGCTCTATGTGAACATTCATTTCCCAATGTAATTTTAATGCACCTTCTCTAGGTCTGATTCAAAAACTATTTTATTTTCAAAGCCATGTCATTGATTTTATATTCATGTAAAAGCAATGTTAAGGAATTAAATAAACAAATAGCTGTAGTACATTTTGACTCAATCTTCTTTAATTTTTATTGGAAGTATTTCTTCTAGAATGTCTAGTTATTTCTGGAAGGGCCAAGATGAGAAAAGCTACCTTAATTCCTTTTATTTATTTTTTTAAAATAAAAATAAAAATTGAGTTTTACCACAAAATGTCATTTTTTTCTAATTCCAGTTATTATAAGTTTGAAACTTTAATTGCCATTCTGCCAATTTTTAGGACCACATGTGAAATAAAACCCACAACTGTGTACCCTTAATAGTTAAGATCACTTTAGATTTTGCTTTCTGTGTTTAACGTTTTAATTTGAAGTTTAAAATTAAACATAACCATTAAATTCTCTGAGCTTGATAACCTGATAAATACATCATTCAGTTCAATATCTTAGCATGAGCACAAGCAGTTGTTTTTTCAGATGTGATTTGAAATAAATGGTTAAGGTTACCCACAGCTTTGCAGACCATTCAACGTTTTAAAGGTCTTTCATAATTTCATTCTGCTTTTCTCTTAAATAGTGAATGTCAGTTACTGTTCACAAGAGAATTTTATGGGTTTATCATGGTAAGAATATAGGTTGTTAATGTGTTGGATCGATACTGAGAAGATCCAGGTTGAAGTACTTTGGTGATCATGAAACACATTGGTGACTTTGGACCAGTTGTTATTATCACTAACCACAACTTGTCCATGTGGGGGCTACTGGGGAAAAATTGGAGTAAGATTACTATGTATGTAGCTTTGAGTTCCTGAAGAAAATGCTATAAATCTAACAATAAGTATTAAATCTGTAACCATAAAAGATAAATTATTCACCACATTTTAGCTGGGATTTGGAAATAGCCAGTGGAATTCAATACTTTTTGCTTGTTTGTTTTGAGAATAAAAGCAATAACAACATATAGATGTACTAATTTGCATGTTAAAGAGCTGTTCTTTGGCTAATATATTTAAATAACTTTCAGATTTGCTACTGGATTCTGCATGCATATGCATCCATAAGAATGCAAATTTTGGCTTGCATCAGAAAAGCAAACAGTTGAGCCTTTTATATGGCTCAGATAGGATATTGCTACTGTAATACTGCATGCTGATTTTTAGTGAGATACATTTTTATTCTAGATATGTGACATTGCAATGATAACTATGGAAGTTGTATTGCTGTGCATTAAAAATTACATTAATATAGATTTCCATGACCAATCATATGTCATTAATAAACTTCAGACAGACTAAGTGGCAGTAATGCAACAAAAACATGTACGTTTTCAGTGAGAAATCAGTCTTTGCAACTCATCCTAAATGTCTGTTGGGATCCAACACAAGGAAACTATAAATGAAAGTCTACTTTTCTTTATAATGAATATTATAATAAATCTACATTTTATTTCAAATCCTCATGTTACTTTAATTTTCAGCGTGTGAGACAGAAGCAGGCAAGGTTTGCCAGTTTTCATTAGAAGAACACATCCAACCCTTTAAAGACAACTTGGACAAATTCATTAGTCAAGGTAAATAATGACTAGTAATTTAACCTTTCCAAGCTTTGTCACAAGAATGTTGTAGAAACAATATTTAGACATGGTGAATGACGTGTCTATTTATTTTGGAGCCATAGAAATGTGCAGATTAGCTTAATCAGATGGTTTCTTATTTCAAAATAGCTTACCTGTTCTGTGCTCCCTTTCTGAATGTTATTAGTGGCCATTGTTCTCTAAGAAAGTTTTCTGAGTTCGTATTCTGTGTAGGAAGCAATTTTCCAACATTTGTTTCTTGACTGTTTCATAAACTGGTGCTTTGACTTGTGTCCAAATACATGGTGATATTTTTCAAAGGGCCTGTAAACTTCTGGGTTATTTCATTTGCAGATTGCCTCTGGACAGTCATATGTTTTAGAAACAAAATCCAAAGAATTTTCTAAAAATGTCCAGGTCACGTTCAGGAAATATAAAAAGAAATGTGGGTTTGTAGGACATAGTTACAATACAATAAATACAATTTATTATTACAGTCTTAGACCAGAGACCAAGACATAGTTATTTTTTCATCTTCATTTCATTTTTTTTCAGTGGTTTTATCTTTATCATGCCCACATAAACACATGCGTAAATACACACACTCAAATTATTTAAGGGCAAAAAGGACCTCTACTTTGGAGCTAAATAAGAAAGTGTCTTTCTAGTGTCTTTAGTAGTGGTATACCATGAAATTCTTAACAAATATGCTATCAGTATTCTTCCAACCCTGGATCTTCATGGACTTTGATGAAAAAGTGAAGACAATATAGACGGGGCCTTTCTATATCAGGTGACTAGTCTTTCAAAGAAGCATGCAATTGTGATAATGGAAGATTTAAATTATTCTGACACCTGCTGACTCTGCCAAGAATCAGAAGACCGACAAATAACAGAATAGCAGAGCTGGAAGGGATCATGGAGATCCTCTAGTCCAGGGGTAGGCAAAGTTGGCTCTTCTATGACTCGTGGACTTCAACTCCCAGAATTCCTGAGCTAGCATGATTGGCTCAGAAATTCTGGGAGTTGAAGTCCACGAGTCATAGAAGAGCCAACTTTGCCTATCCCTGCTCTAGTCCAACACCCTGCTGAAGCAGGAGACTCTATACCATTCCAGACCAGTGGCTCTTCCAGTCTCTTGTTTAAAAGCCTGCAGTGATGGAGCAACCACAACTTCTGAAGGTAAGCCATTCCATTGGTTGATTGTTCTCACTTAGAAAATTTCTCTTTAGTCCTAGATTGCTTCTCTCTTTGATTAGTTTCCATCCATTGTTTCTTGTCTTGTCTTCTGGTGCTTTGGAAAGTAGGTTGACCTTCCCTCTTCTTTGTGAGCTTTTGTAGCCCTTAAATTGTTCACAAGTTCATATAATCTGAGTTGGGGAATAATTCCTGGTTTCCCTGCCAGGTGGCCTTCACTGTCTACAGCCAAGGTTCAAAACTGATTTCCGTGCTTCTCTTTACTTATATGTCACAGTTAAAGAAACAACAGGAGCCTCAATGGAAGGAAAGAGTTTTTCCCAATTATATCATTTCTCCATCTGATTTCAATTCTTTCTCTAGCCTCTTCTTTTCTCAGTCCCCTTAGAAACATTCCTCTTGGCAGTTTTTCCCACCTGGAAAAACTCTGTTATAGAAAGAAAAGTACCACAAAGAACATAGATGTACTGATTGGAAAGGGGAGCAGTGATCCTAAATACGCCATTCTTGTCAGCTAATTCTCCCCTGCAGATGTCATTTCCATTTAATATCTTTCCCAGTAGAGTATTAGTAAAAAGAAAAAAGAAAAGAAAACATTGTTTGCCCTATAGGAGATGTATGGCCAAAACCTTTGGTTAATTTCTGTAATTAAAGTAACATTATATACCTTGGAATGTAAACTCCTCTCATTTTTATTTGGCTGGATCAAATTCAAACTTGAAAAAATTCAGGCAGGATTTCTTCACTGAGAATTTGATAGGCTTTAATTGCAATAGGGTTTTCTATGGTCATTTGTTATTGAGGTCGATTTAATCAACGGGTTGCTTCCGCAAGACTGGACACATAAAGATAATGGAGAAGAAGCAAAACAAGGAAAGCATGCAGAGCACGGCTTCTGAAATTCTTTCCAACCCCTTCATAGCAGGCCCACCCAGGATCACATGACCAGAAGGGAGGAGGGCTTCAGAATGGAGTAGCCAGCAGCATTCCAAGTTGCTATCCAACCACCTCCGCTCCCATAGGACTGAATGGGAGGGGGCCCCTAACTGGATCCAGTTCATTTTCGAACTTGATATTTCTTTTGCTGCCGTTTCCTCCACACCAAACCAGGATTTGCTCTTTTCGCTTTGGGGAGACTTGCCGTGATGACAGACAGACAGACAAATAGATTCTGAGCTCCTTCGTGGCATTTCTTTCCAGCATTCCATTGTGGAAAAAATAAATAAAAAGGACAACTTTGAAGATTTGTTTGTACAGGATGTATTCAGGAAAAGTTTTCATAACAATTTTTGAAGTTTAATTTCTTAAAGTTAACACTGAGTATATCATTCTCCAATATGCAGTTCATGGATTAAACATTTCTTTTTTAAAAAAAGGTAAATCAAGCTGTTTACTTGGTTTTTTTGTACACAAATTCTTCTGCTCAATCTAGCCTTCTTTTCGTATTGCCTCGTCTATTGGTTGGAAGCAGATTTGCAAAAATCTTGAAAGAAAAGGATTGTTAGGACATAAGGAGTTGGGTTACAACTAGCAATAGCAACTACTGCCTTGAAAACAGTTTGCTTCCAGATATGTTGATGAAGCTTCGCAGTCATCCAGGTCTGGAAGTTGAGTCCTGGCAGCTGGACTTATTTTCTTTGTTTCCATAATCTTCCTATCTAATGCAACCTCAAACTCCACATATTTAATGCAGACGTAATTCTAAGTCACATACAAAATTATCTGTTTCGTAAACTTTTATATAAACTTTATAAACTTCTGTCCCAAAGGAAGCTAACCAGAACTGGAAATTATTTTTGCCCCAGACATTAACAGAGGGATACAATCTAGATCAAGGGGGTACTAAATCTAGATCAAGGGAGGTACTAAAACCACTCTATAAAGGAGCCTGTGGTGGCGCAGTGGTTAAAAGCAGCACTGCAATCTGAACTGCTAGTTCAGCAGTTCAGCTGTTCAAATCTCACCAGGCCCAAGGTTGACTCAGCCTTCCATCCTTCCGAGGTGGGTAAAATGAGGACCCAGATTGTTGGGGGCAATATGCTGAACTCTGTAAACCGCTTAGAGAGGGCTGTAAAGCACTATGAAGCGGTATATAAGTAAGTGCTATTGCTATAAAGCCTTAGTTAGACCGCACCTGGAGTATTGCATCTAGTTTTGGTCACCACACTATAAAAAAAGATATTGAGACTCTAGAAAAAGTGCAGAGGAGAGCAACCAGGATGATCAGGGGACTGGAGACTAAAACATACGAAGAGCGGTTGCAGCAACTGGACATGGATAGTCTAGCGAAGAGAAGGACCAAGGGAGACATGATAGCAGTGTTCCAATATTTGAGGGGCTGCCACAGAGAGGAGGGGGTCAAGCTATTCTCCAAAGCACCTGAAGGACAGACAAGGAATAATGGATGGAAACTGATCAAGGAGAGATTCAACCTAGAAATAAGGAGGAACTTTCTGACAGTGAGAACAATCAACCAATGGGACAGCTTGCCTTCGGAAGTTGTGGGAGCTTCATCACTTGAGAGTTTCAAGAAGAGATTGGACTGCCTTTTGTCAGAAATGGTGTAGGGTCTCCTGCTTGAGCAGGGGGTTGGACTAGATGTCCTACAAGGTCCCTTCCAACTCTGTTAATCTGTGAATTCCCAACACATAACCCTGTAGGGAAAAATTAGGACTGATTTATCTGGACTTCCAAATATCTGGACTGCCATTACATGCTAATAAGGAGCTTCCACTTTCTGCGTTTTTGATTACCTATTTTGGCAGCTCACATAAGACAGGGAGTTGGACTAGAAGGCCTCCAAGGTCCCTTCCAGCCCTGTGATCCTATGATTCTATAATTTATTTTATATCTAGTTAAATGACCTGTTTTCTTCCTTTTTGATATAGTTGTATCAAAGTGCTAAGAATAAAAAGTCCTAATTAAAATAAGAAAAATGTCTAAATGTCTGGGTGCTAGAACTGTAATGAATCATATATTTACAACCATTTTCAATCTGATAGTTAAGTTACTCACAAGATCATTAACTGTATGGTATGTATTACATATAAATACATTGTAATACATTGCTACATGTACGGGCAATATTTTAACACTCCTGTTTAAAGAGCTGTATTAATTTAAACGAGGAAAATTCACATTATTCATCCTGCAAAACTTTAACCAATTATCCATTTTCTTAAATTAACTGTGTGAGATGTTTGAAATATGGCCAAATTTTACCAAATGTAAGCATTCTTTAAATGTAGCAAAGGAACAAGGAAAATCAAAATCAGTAAACATGCAGAAACATTCAGACAAGGAGATGAAAAGTTTCTTGCTGCATTCCATCTGTGATTATGCATACCCAGTTTAATGTTTCTCTTAAGATCAAATAGGCTGACAGGACTCTTGACATCATTTGATTCCAGTTCTCATAGATTCTAGCCAGCATGTCCACCTATCAGAGATGATGGGAGTTGCAATCTGAACTCCTCTGCAATGTTCCCTGTAATATGAGAAAATGGCGCGTGGCAGTTAGAAACTGCCGCGCGGCGTTCTCTTTTCATCTGCATGGCCAAGCAGGTGCGCAGCCTCTGCCACTAGAAAATGCCGCGCATACATTAGAAACTTTCGCATGGCGTTCTCTCATTACGTGTGCAGCTGCGCACCTTAGAGGGAACAGTGCTCCTCTGTAAGATTGCAATTTAAAGAGAAGGTTGATTTCTCCTTTTTATTTTAATCATGGAATTTTCATTTTTTAATTTAATTTTTCCATAGTTCATGAAGGTTATTAAGAGACTCAGCTTTTTCAGGACAGTGTACAAGTTTCTCAACAGATGTGTGTAATACTTTCCTTAACCTAATTAAAAACATTAGTAAAAGTGAAAGATTTGGTTTCATTACTATGGGTAATTCTTTATATTCCATATTTGCTTGGCTTCTATGGATATGTTCCATACATGTTCTAAGAAAGGAAGTAATCTTTAACCTTTATCTCATTAATTTGATTCATCATTTTTTCCATCCGTAGTGTCTTTCTGAATCCAGTTCTTAGTTTAGTCAATGAGATGACTTTTTTATTGAGAAGTAATTGCCATTCTTACAGTTGCAAGCTCATGAAACAACAATGAAATTTTTGGTCTCCAAGAACATTCAGCAAACTTATTTTTGGCTCTAATGCAGAAATTGCCTGCTATCTTTTTTTTTTACTTCATGCTAAGCATACTTTCTTTCAAGATACTTATATTTCAACAGTTATTCATCACAAGCCTTTCCAGTATCAGTTGCCTTTTATTAAGAGTTAAGATCCAGTAACTAAGCAGCATGAATGTGCCACTGAGTGTCAAAAATTGTTGGCTCCTTTTTCTCTAGTTATTTCTATACATAGTTTTATGTCATCTTCCCATCTCTTTCAAGAGTAAGACATGTGGCATAGGACTGTTGATAGCAATCACTCATCTACATTGGCTCATGTTTTCTCATTGTTCTGTAACAAGATTCTGGACTTGTTACTACTTGTACAGTTTTTACCTACAGAAGAAAAGTATTTACCCATGTTCCCTAGTTCTACTTCTACTTTTATCCTATGTCCCACACAGTCATAAAGAGATTCACAGTGCTGGATATTGCTCTCATATTCTTGCCCTTCTCATCTCCAAGAGGCTTATTTTTGAAAATAAATGTTTTTTATGAAATGCCCTAAAGGGGGGGGGAAGGGACAGAGATACATCGTTGAATCATAGGGTTGAAAGAGACATTGGAAGTCTTCTAGTCCAATATCCTGCCTGTGTCAGCGTTCCAAGTAACACCTCCAACCAAGTAAGACTCCGAGGCAAGTGGTCCCTCAAAGATCCATTTTATTAGAGACGTCACATTGGCACATCTGGGAAAACCTGAATCTGAAAATTCCTGGGTTTTCCCCATCCAAAAGAAAGTCAAAGTCCTTTCCTCTGTACCCACATGTCCATCACATGGTCCAATCAATCCACTGTCCCAACTGGAGATGCCTCCCAGTCATGCCTCGCCAGATGCAGGCTGAACGTGCTTGACTCTCAGAGAACTCCATGCAAACCCCCTCCCACTTTCCCACAGCACTAAGTGTGGCAGCCCTGAAGATCCAAAGAAAAAGATGGCCACCGGGGCTGACAGACTGTAGTGCAGGAATCTTCATCTGTTTTGCTTGATCTCATTTTTATGGTATAATGTTTTAATAGTTTCAGGAAACTAATTGAACAACATTCCATATTTCATGATTGAAAACTAAAATGTCTAAAGTTTGTATAAATCACTTTTATACAAGCTTATACATCCTTGGAATAAGCAAGAATGAAAAAAAAATGCTGCCGTTTCAACTGAATAAGCTTGGCAATGAACTCTAGATAATAAAGTGCTCGAAAGACTAAACCTCTCATCCCACAGACTGACCCAGATTGGATCCTGCTACATTATCCTGTGTCACATATATTTGCCTTCATTCTAGGTATTCACTTACCGTATTTTTCGGAGTATAAGATGCACCTTTTTGCCCCCAAAAAGAGGGTGGAAATGTTGGTGCGTCTTATACACCAAATACAGCCATTTTTTTGGCCTCCCGAAGCCCCGCCCCTGCATCCCATTTTTGCAAAAAACAGGCCATTTTTTGCAAAAATGGGGGCATTTTTGCCTTCCCCCACCCCCTAGGAGTGCTCTGCAGGCTTCCCAAACCCTCTGCATGCCTCATTTTTGCAAAAAGACAGCCGTAAAACAGGCCATTTTTCGCAAAAATGGTGGCTTTTTTGCCTTATAATTACCCCATCTAGCATGACTGGAGGAGGAATTCTGGGAGTTGAAGTCCACTAGTCTTAAAGCTGTCAAGTTTGAAGACCTCTGGGTTAGGGGTTAGGGGTGCAAGGGTCTTCAAACTCGGCAAGTTTAAGACTTGTGGACTTCAACTCCCATTCCTGAGCTAGCATGACTGGAGGAGGAATTCTGGGAGTTGAAGTCCACAAGTCCTAAAGCTGTCAAGTTTGAAGTTTGTAAAAAGTGTACATGGTTGTAAAAAGTGTACATGGTTGTAAAAAGTATACATGGTTGTAAAAAGTATTCTGCTATACTGGTATTTTATTAAATAATATATTACTACACCATTTGGTTCAGAATACTTTTTTTCTTGTTTTCCTCCTCTAAAAACTAGGTGCATCTTATATTCCAGTGCGTCTTATACTCCGAAAAATACGGTATATCTTAGTTGTACACCGCAGTGACATTCACTAACATACCTTCCTATACTAGGAAGTTTCTAAACAGTCTTTCAACAACTGTAGTGGATGCCAAGGAGATGCACTGCTTTTGTGATAATGTTTAGCATTTGTAGTTGAGGAATAGTTGTAATTAAGCCTTTTTTAAAAAAGTATACCTCTGCTCAAAGGATAATTATGTAATGGTTTACCCAGTTCAAATTTATTTGGCTCCAGGCCCAATTTGGCTTAATGTTAAATTGCAGGCTTGGAATAAAATGAAATGGTTGTGAAGCTAATGTTATGTTTCTCCTGCTGTCCAACCCCAAGAAGTATGTTTGTGAGCCTTAACTTAATTGAGTTTTGACTCAATTGACTATTATTGTGGGTAACTTAATGGGAAAATTGGGTGCCCTGTCATCAAACTCTGTGTCTCCATGGGTTGTAATGTCAATATGATGAAAATTTATGGAATCTTACATCCAGACTACCTGAAATTTGGGTCTCATTTCCATGAATTAACAAAAGCTTTGCCCTTCTCTATCCCTTGTCAACGGTTCTTAGCAAAAAAAAAAAAAAAGCGATCAAGTGTCAATTTTAAAAACGTGGTTTTTAAAAGTGGATGTAGTCATTTTTCAATTTCTCCTAAGCATTTTGTCTAATGATGGGGTGTTGAGATGATGATTGAGATTTGAGAAAAAGAAAACTCTATGTAATATTAGTAACAGAGTGGTCACTTTAAACTGTTACAGACAAGTGCTACATTCATACACCAGGATGCTGTGAAACAGCTTTCAGAGGTCAAATTCTAAGCATTACACAATCCTAACAAAAACAACAACAACAAATCACTGAAGGAGAATGAGGAAGAGGACAAAAACCTTTGTGAAACCTCTTGTTGATATGGTGTAGACCGCTTCAACATTAAGTTAAATTAACACTTAATTTAATTTTACTTTTAATGGTAGGCATAATAGCTGAACTTTAATGGTTCTGATATGCTGTTGTCCTATTTAGTTTAACCATTTCTCCAAGTCTCTTGGAGCAAATGTCCAGCAAGTTCTCACTAACTGCAGTCAACATATCCAGATTTTTTTCATCAGGATTTGTTAGGTCTAGCTTTTATTCAGATTATGTTCAAAGACTATATATGTGCTTGTGTAATTATAGACAAATCAGAGTTTCACAGTAACTCTTGATTAGTATAATTTGCCAAAAGGGAAAATTCACCTTGTATCATAACTCATCATCAAAAAAGTATCAAATACAGTATTAATGTAAAGATATTCAATTTTAAGCAGATGATTATCGTAACGTATAGAAAGATCATTAATGCAAACAAAATAAAACAAAGCAATGACTCATGGCAGTTTACCACCCCCACCCTCATGGGTGAGAATGAAAATAAATTTGACGAATCTTTAGAAGGTTATCCAAATTTCTGAGCCATTTTGTTTTAAAGGGGAGTAAAAGTGCATTTTTTAAAAGCCTACAGGACTAGTGGGCAATTTATTTTCTATTGGCTTTGTTCTTACTTGACTCTGCCTCTCAACAAATAAGCTCAACTTATAGCAATCTAACTGCTACAGGAGGAATATAGGGAAACCTATTAGCAAGTCAAATCCTAATGCTTGTACAGGTAGTCCTCGACTTATGACCATAATTGAGCCCAAAATTTTTGTTGTTAAGTGAGACATTTGATAAGTGAATTTTTCCCCATTTTACGACCCTCCTTGCCCCTTCACTTGTTAAGTGAATCGTGGCAGTTGATCAGTAAGTAAGCTGGTTGCTAAACGAATTTGGCTTTCCATTGACTTTGCTTGTCAGAAGGTCGCAAGCAGGGAATCACATGACCTTGGGACATAGCAACAGTCATAAATATGAACCAGATGCTGAGTATCTGGATTTTGATCACATGATCATGGGGATGCTGCAAAGGTGGTATCTGTGAAAAACGTTGAAAAACTTTTTCAGTGCCGTTGTAACTTTGAACAATCACTAAATGAACTGTTGACCACCCTACTGGTCTTCCGTAAGGCAGTGAAGACCTGGCTCTTCCGTCAGGCATGGGATCGTTGAGTTTAGGAATATCAGGGATAAGTTCCGGCCCAATGAAAGTAGCATGTATGTGTTTTTAATGGGTGTTTAATTGTTTTTAACTGTTTTTTAGATTTTGTATTTGATATGTTGTCAACCGCCCAGAGTCCCTTGGGAGTTGGGCAGCATACAAATCTAATAAATAAATAAATAAATAAATAAATAAATAAATAAATAAATAAATAAATAAATAAATAAATAAATAAATAAATAAATAAATAAATAAATAAATAAATAAAGTCAAGGACTACCTGTAGTAACTTTTTCAATCAAATTTACAGTCCCTGTTAAAAAGACTGGATGGTTATTAAGCAATATTTTTCAGCAAGCTTGATTTTAATCCTTTTATTCAATATCTAATCATTCTTATGATCCTTAAATAAAAGTAAAAACAAATCTACTCAGACTGATTTTTTCCCTGTTTTTATAAGCAGCATGCTTCACCCATTTTCCCAGAATCTGGAGTAAAATGAACCATCACTTTCCCTCTTCTCTACTGATACTCAGAGAGTTCCCTATGCTGCCCATATCATACGCTCATAGATGCCTACAACATATACTGAAGATACAGGGATGGGGTGTAGAATGTGCAGGAATTAGAAATTTTCTTTTTGTTTCATGTCAAATAGAAGCTGGTGGTTTTTTCCAGAACTGTGTTTTATTATTAAAAAGGAATTCAGTTTGAGACTTGAAAAAAGAAAAAAAAACCTGGAATTTGGGGGGAAATTGCTTGGCTCATGGTGATCCTGTCTGTTCTCAGTATGGTGAAATTGGCAGAATTGAAGACTGTGAAAGACAATGTTTATAAAGACAACTTTATAAAGTTGAAAATGGTTTATAAAGAATTGGGGCCAATGAAGGAAAACCCTTATATGGAAGTGTCTTCAGATATGCTCATTCCTACTGTGAGTTCAAGTGATCTTAAACTGTTTCTGGATGTATTAACTCTACATTTCATTATTTTAAAGTCAAGGCCAAGCTCATTGCTTCAAAGATCATGTAAAAAATCCTGAGACAGTAGTTTTCTCCCCCAAAGTATGTGCAATGAGAGCTTATTTAATAACATCACTGCAACAATCTTTATTTTATCTATAACTTTATTTTCTGTTTGTTACTTAGCCAAAACTGACCATGAGATGGAAGAAAAATCTCTGGCAGAGACGCACAAAAGGTGAGATGAACAAGTTTAATTTGAAAAAGATTTCCTTTGGTACTCATTGATCCTAGATTATGAAAGAAATCTTAAAAGACAATCATGCAATCAAAGTTTATTTGAGATCTTTGGGTAGCCAATTCTCTCATACGTTATTAATGCTAGAAGGTTTAGGCTTTTGCTGAAATTACTACAGCACTACACAAAGAATTCAAATAAAGTGGTTGTTTGCTTGAAATTGTGAGAATTTTTCTTCAGACTAAAAACAGATGCATTACTCTTATTCTATATTTAAGGCTCCCCACTACATACAAAGGAAAGGAAAAAAGATGGTATTAAATTATTAATCATACTGAAAATTCAACATTGCTTTTATGTGTCAAATTAAGTTTGCAAAGAAGCCACTTGTTGTCTGTCTAATTCAGTAATGATGTAAGCATTAGCAAGAACCGAGGCTTTGAAGACTTTTTAGTTGTTATTGCACAATTTCTTTTCTCTTCCTTTTTGCAATTTCCTTGCTAATGCGGCTTACTTTAAGAACTGGTTTTAGTAGCAAATGGAATTTTTTTTTAGAAATTTCCATTGCTATTAAAGCCAATTCTTAAAATTCATGTTTTCCAAATCCATTGGATATGACAGACTTGCCAAATTTTGAATCATGGCTTTACAAAATTAAGTATTTATATATGTAATTATCTACTGCCTAAGTCCAAACAGATTCTAGAAACATTAGGAACACTAGAGAACATCCTTAGGGGGGAAATGTATTCCTATTACCCTAATTAGGTTAGGAATGTTTCCTTAGGTTAAATGGCTTTGAATTTACTCTGGTTGTAGCTGTGGTTTTTCCATTATTTGCTTCATAATCTTGGGTGCTTGCCTCAGTCTCCTTCTCACTCTATGAAAGGTTGTAGAAGGCTGAATCTCAATATTTTTTTTAATTTAAGTCTTCATGTATTGGGCAGAAAAAACTTAAATAATTGTTAAACTCTGCAAATTACTTAAAACACTTTACTTAGAGGAATTGTATGAGTAGACATAAGGAAGGAATTGTGCAGTCTTGAAGACATGGGCCACATAAAGCCTTTGAGTTCTTATATACTTGATTGATTATAGTCACATTTTTTGCAGATTTATAGTTGCACTTTGAAAGATATACCTCTCATGCTTAATGAGAACTGGCTACACTAAAGGAAGGGGCAGGGAGAGATTGATTTCACCTTTTGTATATGAGGCTATTTCAGTTATTACATTTATAAAATTCTTGCAGTAGTGCTTAAGAATTTGTTAAAGCATCTTTAGATGAATAAATGAACAATCTCCAATTTGCCAATGTTTCACTGTTGTTTAGCAGTAGACATGAAGCAGGAGGTTGATTTTGGTTTTCTATCTCTAACCATCTATTTTTCTTTTTTTTTTTACTGAAAGCACTAACTTTTTAAACTTTTTTTAAATTATTGACAAGAACAGCATAACACGCTGTAATTTTCTAAATACTTTAGAATATTATCTTACTGAACTCTGTGATAAATCCATTGTTATGTGATCAATGACTAAATACATAACAGAATTTTTCCAGCTCCTCTCTTTCCAACTCATGCTCTCCTCATATATTTCAGATAGTCGTTCAGTTTATTTCTAGAGCAGATTTTAAAATATAAGAAAAAAAGGAATTAATTAATTAATTCAGAGAAATATACTTTTGGATTCCATCCTATAATACACATGTGTGCCACTGAAACATTTAGAGACAAAAAATCTTCCAGGGATCGTAAAGCAAAATGCATGTCATTGTGAATATGCTTTTTTAAAAAATACAACTATCTAAGTCTTTAGCTTGCTTTGTATGTATGAGCTTTTGGAAATTTTTTAGCATTTAATTTTGCCAACCAACAGGAGGGCAATCTGTTTGTATAATAATTTTCTTTGTGTATTATATGGTGTAGAAAAATACTCCTTTATATTGCCACAGTAAACTGGGTTGCTTTTTTCTTCCTCTAGGGTATACGTGCTGTCAAAACTGTATTTACCGTTCAAACTATGTCAATGTCAAAGACATTTTTGGGGCGGAGGGTGAGAGGAGAGCTCAAGAAAACTAAATAAATAAGAGATTAGTTGCATTCTGCTAATCATGGGTAAAATAGCTAGGCACTGGGTGAATAGACGAGTTACTGCTAGCTGCAGTGATGGATTAGCTGAAGCACAATTAATGTGATTTAATGTGGTTGGATTTTTCTTTTTGAAGTGACTATGTGCCACAGAGTGTCTATGTCATGATTACATGTCTTAGAATGACAAGGAAACATTGATTCATTGTTTGAAATGGAAAAATGGTTTTACAACGCTGCCTCTCTATGGCATTGTAAAGCCAAGCAGCCATGAAAGAAAATGAAATAGCTAAAAAGTTCTTCAAGTGGACACTGTTTTAAGCACAATGCTTCTAGAAAAAAAATCTAATTGTTTATCAGTTGAGCTGAAATGGAAAATTAATCTTTCACACATAATGAAATGGTATGTTTGACCTGTGGATTCTATAAAGTCACCGGCTGTTCATTTGTCAGAAGTGAGGTGTTTAATAGTTTCTGAAAGGCTGTATACATTTTTATTTATTTATCATATTTAGTGACTTTCAGACCGACAGTGTGTGAAGTGTTTATTCAAGAAATGGGTTTCTGGCACACGAGCAAAAAGAAAAGTGAAATGTTTACTTCCCAATAACACCACATTGTGTGATCTCTGGGTAAGGATCTTGAGACAAGAAAAAAAAAACTCACACCATTCTGTGTTTATCCAGCTTACACAGGCAGACAGGGAAGGCTCCAGCCTGTTATTAAAGTTGAAGTGATACAGTCCCAAACAATGACGTCAGTCCCTGAATAATATTGATAAAGTGCAAGAGCAAAAGATATGACACTTCCCAATTTCAGCTTTCTTGGGCAGTTCTCAAGAAGCCGTAAAATATTTGACAGTCAAGTGAAAAATACAGCTTGCTCCAAAAGAAGACGCGAGAGTGTCTCAGGCATAAACATTCACAATTTTCAGCAAAGACAGACACTGTTTTTCAAGATCTCAGCCCCAAGTCTTTTCTCAGTCATTCTATGTGAGATCCTTTTTTAAAACAAAAATAGGACTGGCAAGGGTGGAATCTGCTATCTTTTGTAAAAAAGGAAAAAAAAAGGTGTCCTTCTGCTCAGTGACAATCCAATTGCGTGAAACTTGATGTGTGCATAATCAGCACAATTTCTTTGATTTGGAGGTGGAGGGGTGGAAAGACAAATGCCATTTTTAGGAAATCAGAAAAAAAATAAAAGGTCTCTACTTTTCTTCGGGAGAGCTGAGATCTTCAGCAATCTGTGCAAAAGCTATGTAAGTTTTGACTGAAACAGTTGGAATCTCAAATTAAGGAAATATGTGGCCTAAAACTTTTTTTAAAAAATCACTTTATTTGTCTATCTCGCTTTCTGACTTAGACCTTAAATTCTAGATGTAGCTAGTTCTCAACTTATAATCACAATTGGGACTGGAACTTCCATTATTAAGCCATGTGGTTATTAAGTGAATCACAACCGATTTTGCTACCTTTTTTGCCATAATGGTTAACCAAATCACACAACTGTTAAGCCAATCCAGGTTTCCCAATTGACTTTGTTCATTGGAAGGCCCCCCTGGCAAAACTGCAAATAGCGACAATGTGACCCCAGGATACTACAACTGTTGCAAATACGCCAGTTGCCAAGCATCCAAATTTTGATCTCGTGAAGAGGGGAATTTTGCAACAGTCGTAAGTGTGAGGACTGATCATAAGTCACTTTATTCATCTCAATTTCTTAATTTCAAATAGACATTAAACAAATGGTCATAAGTCAAAGACAATTACTTACATTGTGTGTGACGTCAATTATTATTTAAGCTTCCACTTTTTAAAAGAAATTTGAAAGTAAACATTTATCTGTCTTGGATTCTGTCTGAAAAAAATTAAAGAGTCTATATCTGATGGTGGGAAGGAGGTGGATGGGAAAGCAAAGTCTGCAAAGTCAAAAGAGAAGCTCACATATATGTTTCAAGGTGAAACATGAGATTCTGTGTTGCTTCTTTTTGTGTCAACTCTTGAAAGTGTGTATTTCATAGTAATTTTTTTCCAGTAATCATGATGAATAATTTTTGCTGTCCTGGACTTGCTTTTGTACGATTGTTTCTGTGTAAGCTTTTGATTTCATGTGCTTCACTGTTTTGTACATTTCTAGAACTAACTAGCTATTATTTATTGCTACGCACATACAGTATGCTCTTTCCTTGGCATTTGGCTGATATATAAAACATATAATACCATGGCAAATTCTGAAAAATGCATGGTTATATCATAACACAGTCCTTTAAGCATCCCTATGACTGATTATTTAAAATGGCATATGAATATTTTCCCATATCCAATGGTTCGTAAGAGGTACCGCTAGCTTCATGGTGAAGTATCTTTACTGGTGGTGTTGTAGTAGTCCTTTGGTCTGTGATGCAAATGCACAGCTCTCGGCTGGAGTATCATAGTAGTAACTCTGAACTTCTGGAAATAAGAGTGGAGGCAGTTGGTTGTAGCAGCAGCAATGCTTTAAATTCCTACTCTGGTAACTCCTAGCAGGATTCATAACAGACATACAAAAAACCTAAAAATAGAAATATTTATTTTATTTAAAATAGCCTTTATAAACCATTTTCATGCTTATTTCAGCGCCTGTTGTTTTTGTAATATTCTTATCCATATAAGAAAGAAATCTTAATATAGTGTCTGAACACAGTCAAAACTTATTTTGGGGGGGCTAGAATTCAAATACACAGGTTGGATAAAGAGTTGGCGCTTGAAACTTCATTGTTGTTCTCATTAAGTAGATCAAGGAACTAGAAGGTTTATTTAAGGGGAAAATGTCCTCTCTTTTTTTTCCCTTTTCCTTTTTTTTTTAACATTGCACCATCCAGGAAAGTTGCTTCATGTAGTTGGTTTGGGGGCTTTTAACATCTGCTGCTACCCAGTGAACTTTGTGGAACCCACAGACATCTGCTCTGTCTCATTGGCAAGGCACTACTGGAATAAAATCACTCAGTTTTGTGCTGATGTGGTTTGCTTCCATTGATGCAAGTGCAAAGGGGCATTCAAGGTCCCATCCACTTCCATTTTGTAGGAGTAATTTCAGCTCTAGAAACCCAAACGTGTGAGCAACTATGCATTCAGCTCCATGTCTTCCCAGCTTCTATTTCTACCTGTTATGGCCAATTTGATCTAACTATAGGAGACTGACAGGATGGATTTGGCCTATAATGCCAGATATCTTGAAGGAGGTATGTGTTCTTCAGAAAATGTGCTCTGATCCTTTGATTGTTAACAGTTTCTAGAGGTCTGAAAAGCGATAATAATTTATCTCAGTGAACTGTGGAAATAACATTGAATGCCTTGTTGAAGTACCTTTTTCTTTCTTGCCTTGAAACTTTAACCAGCTATTCCATTAGAGCGCAACTTTAGTTATTCTCTTAGACCTCTAGGCACCATGCTGTTCTTCTGTGATTCAGAACATTATGGTACTATGGCCGCACTCGGAGTATCGCATGGGATAATCATACTTCTTTCTCATGGCAGTTAAGCTAGGATATCTCAAGAACATTGGGAAATATGGATTTAAGCCAATGCTATCCAACTTTATTTCTCTGACCTTTCTGTTTTATCTGTATCAAGAGAGTCTGTGCAAGACCGGAATCTGGAAGTGGTATTCACTGGAGGAGACTAGTGAGTTCAAGCAGATGAAGGCATTTTGAAAATGTAGTTACTCTGTTCAGGAATTGGAAATGTTATATGCTGTGCATAGTATTGTTGGAAGTACAAGTAACTTCTACAGCATAATACAAATGTAGGTCTAGTATAATATAGTCTTACATTGCTTCAGTCCAGCCAAAGTGCATAGCTAAATGTCTATGGAGATTCTCAGTCATCCAGGTCATGGTTGTCCCAAAGGTGCTTTTTTAGAATAGAATAGAATAGAATAGAATAGAATAGAATAGAATAGAATAGAATAGAATAGAATAGAATAGAATAGAATAGAATAGAATAGAATAGAATAGAATAGAATAGAATTCTTTATTGGCCAAGTGTGTTTGGACACACAAGGAATTTGTCTTTGGTGCATATGCTCTCAGTGTACATAAAAGAAAAGATACGTTTGTCAAGAATCATGAGGTACAACACTTAATGATTGTCATAGGGTACAAATAAGCAATCAGGAAACAATCAATATTAATATAAATCGTAAGAATACACACAAGTTACAGTCATACAGTCATAAGTGAGAGGAGATGGGTGATAGGAACGATGAGAAGACTAATAGTAATAGTAATGCAGCCTTAGTGAATAGTTTGACAATGGTGAGGGTTAGGGTTTTTTCAAGAGGCAACTGGACTTTCTGGTTTTTCTTTGAAGACGTTTCGCTTCTCATCCAAGAAGCTTCTTCAGCTTCTTTTCAGTTGCTTCTTGAAAAAGCACCTTTGGGATGCTTCAGTCCAGGTTACCTGCTGGATGACATAGTCCCACAAAACTGAAGCCTGTCTCTTCCTTGTTACCGTTTAGAACAGGGGTCTCCAACATCCGGGCTGTGGAACAGTACTGATCCATGGGCTATTGAGAATCGGGCCGCACAAGCAGTGGGTGAGCACACGAAGCTTCATTTGCACATGTGCAGAAGCTAGGTTGTTTGGGCAAACCCATCCCTTCCCCCATCTGTCCCTGCCACCGCTGCCACCCGATGAAGTCAGAAAGTCCTCCTATGTTTTTAGAGTATCAGAGGATTTTTTTTATACTGAGAATTTTCTGCTTTTAATATTTACATTTTTTGTATATCACTCAGGATGATTTCTGTACAAGCGTCATATGAACCTAGAAAATAATCTCAGTCTTAGATTAATAAAATGTACTGCATGTGGGGCTAGCCATGTAGTTAGCCCAGAGACTGCAACTAGTGCAGAATGCCACGGCTAGGTTATTAAATAGTTAGAATAGTTATTAAACTATTCTGAAAATGTTGCACTGGCTGCCAGTTTTCTAAGCCCATAGCAGAGATAATAACATACAAAGCCTCATAGTGCTTAGAAATTGAAGAAATGCTAGTATGCCCTTTTCTTTATGTATCCCATCAACTAAGATTTAGCAGCAAATCTCTCTTCAGGGTGCTACCTTGGCTTGGAATCTACTATATAGTGATCTAAGAAAGGCTGTTCTCAATACAATTGCTCTCTTGTAGAATACCCTCCTCCTACTGGTCACAAAAATGCACTCTAACCTGCACTGTGTACTTCAGATTTATACATCAGCATTTGTTTTCATGGACAGAAATTTCCAATACTTTATAAGTAGATAAAGAGATATATAGATATTAGATATGCAGTTGCATACACATACCATAGCTTATAGATCAAAGGTTGACATCAGATTGAAAAAAAAAGTTACTTGAAAGCAACTTTACAAAGCAAGCAAAAATAATTTTTAAAAGCTTCATAATCCAGTATGTTTATCAAAATCTATTCTTGTCTATGCATAGATCAGACCCAACGCCTTCCAATAGCAATTGCGGTGGTGCAGAATTTTGCAACTTTCCTGGAGGTTTCACTAGACTGATCTCTTAATAAAATACTTACAATCTCTGATTGCGGCCAGCCCAAGCATCTGCTAATAAGGGGAGAAATTAGCTCTGCTTGCAAGGTAAGGTATAAAGGGCAACTCAATAGAACTTGCACTACTTCCAAGCACACTGATAAGCATTCCTGGTAAGGGATGTTATTATTCATAACCTTTCAAGGACTAGGGTCCCTAGGGATTGGGCGGCATAGAAATCCAGCAAAATAAATAAATAAATAAATAGGGTATCAGATCTTGCCACTGTGAATGCAACAGAATACCTTATGCAACCAGACTTGAAATTTTGGGCTTAGACAATTCAGAACTACAGTACGTCGCCTTCGGTCTGACCTAAGTGTAGCACATAAAATTATCTAAGTGTAGCACATAAAATTATCTGCTACAATGCCCTACCTGTCAATGACTGCTTCAGCTTCAACCGCAACAATACACGAGCACACAATAGATACAAACTTAACGTAAACCGCTCCAAACTCGATTGCAGAAAATATGACTTCAGCAACAGAGTGATCAATGCCTGGAATGCACTACCTGACTCTGTGGTTTCATTCCCCAACCCCCATAACTTTAACCTTAGACTGTCTACCGTTGACTATATATGCTTGACAAAATAATTTTTTTAAAAAAAAAATGTCCTTCTATGAGGAAAAGAAATAATATTACGAGGGATGTTGTCATGCTCTCTATAGTGATAAAAAGTTCACATCTAAAGTCTCTGCTTAACTTCAGCAAAGATCGTGCACAAAAAAATGAATCATTTGCATTTTAAAAATATACTTTTAGGCCTTGCTTAAGGTGTCCCATATCTTCATGGATTAGGCAGATCAATATAGGGTCTTCCTGTGATGGTAACCAAGTAATGAAATGCACTTCTCATAGATCAGGACTCAATAGAGTGCTTTTAGGTACTGGATATCCCATATACCTTAAAATGCAGTTCAGATATTTCCCTATGAGTACAGCTTTCTCAAGTGGCATTTAACAACATTTCAGTAAGAAATTGCCACCTTTACAGGAGAATTTGGGGTTTTTTAGAATCTGAAAAAAAAGATGAGTCCAAACCAAGATTTAATTTAATTTAATTTAATTAAAAGTTCTTATAGGCCGCCCAATCCCGTAGGACTCAGGGCGGCGTACAACATGAATAAGAACAATATACATAATACATAAATTTAAAAAACATTTCATAATTTTAAAAAGAACATGCATTCATGGGGGAATCCGATCTTCTTCACCCCGCCTGCCGGAAGAGCCATGTTTTTACGGCTTTGCGGAAGGCCAGTAGAGTGGGGATAGTCCGGATCTCTGGTGGGAGTTGGTTCCAGAGAGATGGGGCTCCCACAGAGAAGGATCTCTCCCGTGGACCCGCCAACCGACATTGTTTGGCTGATGGGACCTGGAGGAGGCCCACTCTGTGGTACCTAACTGGTCGTAGGGAGGTATGTGGTAGGATGCGGTCCCGGAGGTAACCTGGTCCTGAGCTATGTAGGGCTTTAAAGGTCAAAACCAACACCTTAAATTACGACCGGAGACTAATAGGCAACCAATGCAGCTGGCGGAGAATGGGTGTTACGTGGGTGTATCTTGGCACACCCACCACAGCTCGCGCAGCTGCATTCTGTACCAATTGCAGTCTCCGGATGCTCTTAGCATTGCCTTTTGATCTATTTTGGCACAAAATAATCCTCTTGCACTTATATACCTGAAGCATTGTTAGTAGAATCTCTTCCACCCTTGTTTTCCTGGGGGGGTAGGGAAATCATCCTGTTTGATTCTGCTGGATTTCGTCCCACTAATTGTTCTGGAATTGAAGCCATAAAAAAGCAAATATCAAGGCACTATCTTTACTAAGGAATATCTCAGTCCTGAATATGAAGGATCTGAGCTGCTTGGAAATCCTTGCAGGAGATATTTACCCTCTGCCCTCCATAAACAAAATAGCAGTGTGAACAACCAAAGGCTCGTTTTTCTAAGCGGGATTGAAAAGTCATGCTAGCTGAAGCAAAGCTCCTGACCTTTGCTGCTTCTATTAATCCCCAACAGCGACCTCCCCCACCTTCTGTGTTAGTGGTGGAAACATAGGTACGGCGTTCTAAACCCTCAAGATAAGCATCTAAGCTAAGAGCTTTCAACCTCCTGCACTAGCTTTGCAAAGACTGCTCTTCATTAGGAAGTGTCCTCACCAAAGGGACAAGTAATTAGCAAACCCATGACGAGAACCGTGGAGTTTTGGCTGGCAGGTTTTCCCTCTAATTACAACACTTCTACACCCTCCTAGCATACACTTCAGCAGTTTTCTATGTCCAGCCCTTGTACTTGGGAAATCATTGACCCTGGTTTTGTCCTCCTCTTTGCCTTTTAAGGATTTATTTATTGAGCATTCGCTGCAGTCAGTAAATAGGAGATGCTCTGTTTCCATTTTTATCTTATACCCTTCACAAGCTTAGTTGTTTATAAGAAATGTGATAGCGATAAAATATTGCCATCTTTTTTTTTAGTTTGCCTTACTTTAAGGGTTTTTCCCCCCATTAATGCTTGTGTTGTTGTCAGAAATCTCTTTGTTCAAGTGGACTTCCTTTGATCGATTGCTCCTCGATACATTCCTAGTTTAATGAGTTTCTAAACTTTCAGTTGCTTCCAGTTTGCCCACCTGCCAGCAGTACAACATCCAGGAATTCACAGGACAGATTCTTTTATTCACTGTAAGACTCATAGGAAGACATGCCTAGGAAGGATAGGATCCTTTAAAATAGGTTTGGGGTTTTATAGAGCTGTGAGAAAGAAACAAGCAAGACAATAATAAAATAGCATTTGAAGCCATTTGAAAATAGCTCTTGAAAAGTTGTGTCTTACTCTGCATCCTATAATTGTTAAAGAAATTTCTACCCTGCTTTTTAACCTTTAAAAAAAGCCTTCCAAAACAGTAAAATTAACTATTAAGTAAAATAAACAATTTTCCAATTTTCCAAAACTAAATAAAATTAAACCTGAGATTAAGACAGACAGAAGTAGAGATGGAGACAGAAGGAAAAAAACAAGTTAGATCATAGCAAAAAGTCAAAGAAAAAAAATCTTACAGCTGCCAATTGTTTCTGCACCAAACTTGGAGAAATAGCTTGATATAACTGTAACAAAACTTAGGAAGTGTCATTTTAAATGCATATGTTTTTCTGAAGTTTTGTTACCAGCCTTTGGAATTGATCACAGTTCATCTGCAGCTCTGCCTAAAACTAATCCTGAATTGTTTGCTAAAAGATAACCCCTCATTATACATGTAAATCAGAGATGGTATTCAGCTGGTTCTCTCCGGATCGCACGAACCTGTAGCGGCGGACTGCGGGAGGCTCTGCCCACCCGCCCCGACGTAATGCGTGAGCACTGCCCATGCGCAGAAGGCCGTGCGCATGCGCAGATGAGGCGCGCATGCTCACATTTGCAAACCGGTAGGGAAGGTAAGAGAATTGCATGCCTGATATCAATGTACATGGGGAAATTAGCATTCTTAATCTACCGGTAGTTAGCAATGGAAACTTTATATCTTGAAGTTATTCACCTTGGTAAGGTTCTTGCTCAGAATGCATAGATTATGAATTAAAATGTTGTTTATGAAGGTGCAGAGTTCTTCTCTAGCTAAAAAAATTTACTTTAAAATATTAGCAGCTTATTAAAAAAAAACCAAATCTATTTCCCTTCAAATTCAGATATTTGCACTCTCTATATATCAGAACTAGTTGTTGAAAAGACAGGGGTGATAGTGTACCAAACCTTGCATTCACTTCTCTGTTTTCTTTTTCTTTTCTTTTTTTTTAAATAAATGAATGCGGTGGAGTTGGTTTAATCACCATATATGGGAAACTTTCTCAGAACAAATGGAGGTGATTACTTTAAATGCAAGTTGCCTGCGCTCACTTGATAAACAACTTAATTCCTCAGGAACCCTGCTTCTAAGCCTCCTTGTATTCCAATCCCTAGTCTCCATATTTGTATATAAATGATATTTGTGTATTATTTTTGACAGCGTTCCAGTGTCTGATGTTTTGCATCTTACAAACAAGCTCACTTTTGCAGAAGTGACCCAGCTGAGGATTTGATTATTTCTTGTAGCTGTTTAGATAAAGGAATTCCGTTGGCAGTTAAATGTCTCCGTGTGTCTGAATCAGCTTTCTCTTGGTTCCCAGCAAGATTAGCAGTGATCTCTGCAAAAGCCTGCCTTTTACCCTCTTTGATCACATAGTATTCTTAACAAAAGCTTTCATGTCTCCGGTAAACGTTAGTGCTATTTATCAAACTCATCAAGAATTTATTTGTGAGAATTTCAATCTACTCTGGCTTTTCAATTGTTGAAAAGGCTTGAGATGGAGAATTATGGTTTATTGTTATCTTATATTTAAACGTGGAGCCTGGAGGGACCGCTTTGAATGTGATGCTTTTAATCTTATATATCCTTGGGTAAATGTAGTGTTGTTCTGTGGCCCTAGCACAGGGGTAGGCAAAGTTGACTCTTCTATGATTCGTGGACTTCAACTCCCAGAATTCCTGAGCTAGCATGATTGGCTCAGAAAGTCTGGGAGTTGAAGTCCACGAGTCATAGAAGAGCCAACTTTGCCTACCCCTGCCCTAGCATATCATTCCTAGGTAGTTCCAGTTGATACCTATACAGTGGTGTATAGAAAATATGTGAAGTCTGGAGAAACATAAGGTATTTGTGGGAGAATTTGGTGATATTTAGTGCTTCCTCTTTCTGAATGAGTTGCACACTGATTGTCTATGGAGACAGTCCATAGTCATCCAGGTCATGGTTGTCCCAAAGGTGGTTTTTTTTCAAGAGGAAACTGGACTTCCTTGTTTTTCTTTGAAGATGTTTCACTTCTCATTCTTCCGCTCTCAGCTGTAGAAGCTTCTTGGATGAGAAGTGAAACATCTTCAAAGAAAAACAAGAAAGTCCAGTTGTCTCTTGAAAAAAAAGCACCTTTTGGGACTGCATAGTGATTGCAGTGTCTTTGAAAAGACCTAGAATATTGTCCATTCCCATGAGTTTGACTCAGTCTGGGAGAAGGGATGTTTTCACCTGTCATAAATCAAGGCTCCTCCTTTGACCAAGCTTTATTTTGTGTAAATCTGCCAGCTATCAGATTACAACAAGAGGAACAAAGGAAAATGTCTTCCTTAAGGTCTCCTTTAATACAATTTTCTAGAACAAGGGCTATTTCATAATTGTTTTGGGGATGGAATGGTTTGATTTGACTGCAGGACCTTTTGCCCATCACTATGGCATAGCTTTATTTTGTAAAGAACAATACAACTGTTCAGCAATCCTCAATTTTTAAGGCTGGTGTCCATATTTGGAATGCTAAGGGCATGTTGTGCATTCATTCATAAAATAGCTGACATAAAGAAGGCATCTAGTTCATTCTCAACAGTGGCCGCCATGGTGGCTTTGTCACTGATGAAGAATTCATTGACTAGAAGACAAATGGGTAACACTAAAAAAAAACCAGTAGGTTGCTCAAGAATAAAAGTAGAAAGTAAAGATGGGATCTGAGCTTTTCTCATCCTCATATCCACGACATTAATAAAAGAATATCTTCATAGAGAAAAAAACCTAACCTAATAAAATAATATTTTCATAGAGAAAAAAAACCTAACGTGTTTGTATCGGCAACAAATATACAAGTATATAAACAAAAAAAATCCCAACCAAATTTTAAAAAAACACATGCGTCCAATCACACTTGGCCAATAAAGAATCCTATTCTATACAGGCAGCAAATATTGCATATAGGCACAAAATATAGCCAGCCATGCATACATAACATTTTTCCCCACATCATTGCTAACCTTGTTGGTCAGTGATGCTTTGCTATCCAGTGTGAGTTTTTTTTGTTTTTTTTATTGATTTTTTTTAAAAAAATCAGGTGGAACAGGCAGTCAGATAAAAGCATACATGTTGTTGTACTAGACATGAATTAAAATTTCCCTAAAAGTCACAACAGCGAGCATGACATTCATTGTAAAAGGATTGATATGCTATGAAAAAGTGATGTGTGAGTGGTAGTAGCAATCTTGGTTTTAAAAACTGGTCCAATGCAATTTTTCAATGCAATTTTGCTTTTACAATCCCTTGCAGATACTAAATATCAGTCTTTACCTTTCCTGAAGCTGATTATGAAGATGAAGGAATTATGAATGTATTCTAGATAAATATCAAGTAATTTGTAAAAAGTGTCATCTTTCGTATGAGAGAAGCAGATAAAATAATGTTAAATAAATCGTTGCCGTCTTTGTTTCCTTTGATAGCTTTTTGGAGACTGCAGCATATTTCTGTATGAAACCAAAAATGGCTGAAAAGGAGGTTTCCTTGAATGCTTTCTTCAGCATATGGCATGAATTCAGTTCTGATTTTAAAGAATTTTGGAAAAAAGAAAATAAACTTATTTTGCAAGAAAGGTAAGTAATGTCTAATCGGCTTTAAATTGTTAGAACATTTTGGGAATTTTAGACTGGATATTCTGACTGAGGGGGAGGGGATTTCTTTCTTTTTGTCATGCATTTCTCACGTACGTAGTCCTCAACTTACAACCACAACTGAGCCCAAAATTTCTGTTGCTAAGAGAGACAGTTGTTCAGTGAATTTTGCCCCATTTTACAACCTTTTTTTGCTACAATTGTAAGTGAATCACTGCAGTTGTTAAGTTAGTAATACAGTTCTTAAGTGAATCTGACTTTCCCATTGACTTTGCTTGTCAGAAGGTCACAAAAGGTTCACATGACCCATGGACACTGCAGCAGTCATAAATATGAACCAGTTGTAAAAGGTTGATCACATGACCACGGGACACTGCTACCATCATAAAAGTTGATGAGTCAGTTGCCAAGGGTCTAAATTTTGACCATGTGAGTATGGAGATGCTACAATGGCTGTAAGTGTGAAAAACACTCATAACGCTCACTTTTTTTCAGTGGCATTTAAACCTTTTTGAATGGTCACTAAATGAACTGTTGTAAGTCAAGGACTACCTGTTTCGTGATTGTTTGCAAACAGGCAATCTTGGTTGTAACTCAAGAAAGCAATAGATAAATCTGAAAATAAAAATAAATGATAATGGCTAGTAGGCTTACTGCCCTTTAGATTCTGTCATTATGAAAATAGTAAAGTGTACCTAAGCATTTCAAATTCTAGCAAATTTACCACAGACTCATTATTTTTTTGTGAAAATCTCCATCAAAGATTGTAGTGGAATCTTTGTCGGTTAAAACACATGCTATAATTTATATGTTCTCTGTTACGCTGCCATAGAACATGTTGTACTCTTCTTACAACAGCATAATATTGTTAAATATTCTGGCAAGATTTTATTCCGAGATAAGATTCCAAAACATTGCTGTTTATACCTGGAACATACCAGAGCAAATTTGTCTATTTTAAAATCTCTCTTTGCTATGTCTTCTCCAAGATTTTCTAAATTTATCACACTGCGCCTTACATCTTAAAACTATTATATTTATTTTAAACTTATAATTAGTGAAAGTTGAGCAGGAGGAGGAGGCTGGAAACCATACCAAAACTCCAGGGGCACATATGGTCTTCACCTCCTCCTCTTAAGCAGTGTCTGTTGACAACATTTGCTACACAGTCTAGTTTGTACTGCAGACTACCAGATATAGAATGGCCAAGTCTGTGTCTTGAAATAAAGTTATGTTGCTGAAGCCTGTGCATTTTGCATTAGTTTATCTGTTAGTGGATTTTTTTTTACTGAAGTGATCAATTCCTTTTTGATACCTGAAGTTTGCAACTCACTGAAGACTTACTCAAGTATTGTGCTAAACTACCAAAGGCTACAGTTATCTCCGTGTTCACGTACTCATTGTTAAGACAGAAAAGTCAACCATGTTCTCCCTAAGTGATTCGAAATACTCTTTAAATGGCCAGGAATATTTTTAAGTTGAAAAAAACCTAGTTCATCACATTTAAAAATGAATACTTGGATAAAGATTTCCAGTTTAATCTTTTAAAAAAAAACAGAAAGGCTAACCTTTTTTGTAGAAAGAAAAGGTGGAATAAGCCCTCCTACGTGTTATTACTAAATGTTTTCTTAATTCATTGTCAAAGGGAGCAGCCTCCTCTTTCTATTTTTGAACAGTGGGAATAGATAGGCAAAGAATATGAAGCATCAGTTCTACTGCCTGAATGTATCAGCACCAACCATTGCCGGACAGCACTCTAGGTGCTCAGTTCATTTCCTTAACACAGTGTTTCCCAATCTTGGCAACTTGAAGATGTCTGCAAAGCTGGCTGGGGAATTCTGGGAGTTGAAGTCCAGACATCTTCAAGTTGCCAAGGTTGGGAAACACTGCCTTAACAGCATAAAACATAAGTAAGCTTATGATAATTATTTTGTTTTTATACTAAGAATCTTGGGGTGCATTGGCCCTGACTTAGTAAAAGACATGCTCTCAGATTTACAGAATCCCGAGTCCAAAATATATTTCAAATTAGCAAAACTAAAAGCTTTCAGTTGCTGTATGTCTAAATTCAATTCCAGTTGCTCTCACCAAAACTTTTATCATTTAAGCAGAACAGCTTGGGGAAGGGAGGTCAGTCATTATTATTAAAATAATTAGGAACTGAAAACCTTTGGAAATCACTCAGATCTCCCAGTCTGTCACAATTTATCTTCGGCTGCCCCAACACAAGTAATTCAAAACAATAGATGTGAAAGAGGTTCATGTTCATGTATCTGGTGTAGCTCTTAATTATTTGTCTCAAGACATGGAGTCATATTATTTCAATGTAAGGTGTTTGTGTATTATTTTCATTGACAGTGCTATTTTGAACTCAGAAGAATATAGACTCCTCAGTACAATAACATTCATTTCAACATTTTTTATCTTCAGTTTTTCTACCATATTTTATCTTATTTTATCTTATTTTACCATATTTTATCTTATCTACCATATTTTATCTTATAAAAGTTTCTTATGGCTTATAAAACTACAACAATGAAATTTTACTTATACCAAAGATGAAGATATAAAGGAACAAAATGGCTCATATCAATTGGAAATCAGTAAAAAGTTATTGGCCACAGAAAATGGTTAACAAAAAGTTTTGAGAGTATCTGCCAAAGATGATTAAACCAGCCTGATGCCCTCCAGATACTTTCAATTCCTACAATCCATTAATAGAAATGTTTTGTGGGCACCAAGTTACCTGAGGTAGATAGATCTTTAGTACCTATTTTACTTGATTTTCTAACCTATCATTATTTTGATATTTCCAGTTATTCTAGTACAGAGGGAATAGGGAAAAGCCTTGAAGGACAGGAGGAAAATTGGAGCTTGAGCCCATTTCAAGAAACTAATTTGATTAAATGTCAGTCAGGCCCCTCCCCAACTTAGATGAAGATAAAGTGAGGAAGGGAA